>BPLR01017527.1:0-226630 GCA_021605095.1 Caerostris extrusa
TTTTAGAAACATTTTAGTTGCTTAAAAATGTTTTAAGAAAAATGTCTGTTGAAGGATTATTGCTATATTGATTATTCGTATATTTCTTAACACTATGTATTATTATTATTTAATTAGCTGCATTCTAAATCTAGGATATACATTTACTATGAATTAAAAATTTAATTATACAATATTAAACAATTAATCTTTATTACATATTGTATGTTCAGAAAAATTTACTGAAATCTAAAAACCCATCTAAAATGAGTATTTGTAGTACCTCACATTTATTATAACTTCTTCATTGGCACAATAGTCCCATTGTGGGCCGAAGTTGCCTGCCTACTGGCAGATTTCGAAACAGATGGTTTTTTTTTTGTGGGGTAGCATGGTCAGCTTTACGCTCAACTCTTACAGTCATATTAGACTGCTAAGACTTATGGTACAGAGCACCAGAGCGCTAGTCACCTCGGCTATCAGGCCCCAACATATTCATAACTATGAAATAAAAGGTCTTTCAACAATTCTATTCAAAGATAATAAATTCTCTATTTCAATCTAAGGGAACAAATGAAAGGTGGAAAATTTTAAGTAGAGTTTGAATAGTTTTGATTGCTTTATTCAGTGTTGTCATCCAACCTGCTGGCTACATCGACACAACAAAAAGTCTATTAAGATTTTTATAGGCTTGCATATTTCATTTTCATTTTTAGTTTTATAAAACTACTTTTTAGGTATATTTTTATTTAAATACAAAAAATTGATTTTTTTATTTATAGCTTATTTCAGTAAATTTAAATTTCTTAACTTGTTCAGTGATTAAAAAAAAAAAAAACTTTAAATGAAAAAAAAATCACGGATTATTATGTTATAAAATTTTTGCTTTTCAAATTTTATATGAGATTGTGCATTACGTACTAATTAACAACTATTATTACAGTTATATTTATATGTGAAAAAAGACAGGTATTTTCTCTTCAAATATAGTCCAAGAAAGCTCAAATAGTAAACACCTCTGGTTTAATTGATCAATCAATATGTTAGGTTACAGCTTGTTGATAATACCTAACTTGATTGCTTTTACATTTTCCTCTTACTTCCTGGAATGCTTTAAGATATTCATTTGAAAATAAATGTAGCACTTAGATTTAGATTATCTCTATAAATCTCGATAGAAATATCACTATACATTAATCTATTTTTAACAGATTAGACAGACGTTTTAATTTTATATGTATTGATTAATACAATATTGCAAGCTATTTTGTTATATTTTTTACTTTGGGAGTTAATTGCAAAATGGACTTGAAAATAGAGTAAAAATTATTATCAAGACCGTTATATTATTTAAATTGTAATTCCAAGATAAATTAGCAGATTTACAAGGTAGTGAATATAGTGAGTTTGCTTTATTTAAGCATTAATTTGGTATTAAAAATGATATTAATTCCTTTTTACATACATTTTGTATTAATTCCTTTTCATATGAATTATGTGTTTTTATACGTTTGTCTTTTGATGTTGATTATAAACAATTAAAACTACCTTCTTTGTAAGAATTTTTAAAAATAATTTTCGTGTTTTAAAAATTATCTTCTAAATGCTTAAGGCTTTTTAATGAAAATTTTATTTTCTTAGAGAGTAAAAAAGTGTTTCAAAAATTATATTTTTTTTTAATGTGTTAAAGCTTTGAATCATCAATTTTGGTATATTTGTTTGTAATAGATCCAATTGTTTAAAAATTATTGGAAGCATATGTTAGACCTGCAAGTATGTAACATTTTGACCTTCATCATTCATTAATGCTTTTTGAGAAATAAAAAAAAAATGTTCCCCTGTAATTAATATACACTTATTGTATTTATTACTTTTATAATTGAATGTGCAATTTTATTTTATAACGTTGCTCTTGTATTTCTAATGAAAGACAAAAAAAAATCATGTTATAGAGTTTCTATTAACTAATTTGTATATTCTTTAATTTTAGTTTTACCATGCCTGTGATGCTGAAGTATACTCCTTCTGTTTGATTAGGCTCAATGTTCTACAGTTCTGTGATTTTTATCTGGCTATCCTTTCTATTTGGGTAACTATAATTGCTATGGCAAAGTTACCCAATTCTTTTCAATCCTTTGTTCATATGGCTGGAGCTGTTGGAGTTGCATTAGGTGTTGAGTATGATAGAACTGGTTTGTGGGTCTTTGTTTTGCCGACAGGAATTGGCTTAGCTATTCTTTTAACATCTTGGGTAAGAACTATATTTATGTTCTCTACTAATAAAGTATATTAATGTTATTGAAATTAATATAGTGCATTTATTTTTAGGTTACTCGATGCTATAAAAAGCATTTATGTTATCCAACCCGACGGATATGGCTATATTGCCTTCTTCCTGGAGCATTGTTGGCTTTGTCGGGACTTATAATTTATGCATTTTTTGAAACTAAGGATAATTATTCATACGTCCATAGTGCTTGGCATGCTACTATTGCTTTGTCAGTGTTATTCTTGTTGCCAAAAGGTAAATCTAAATGTAAAAGCTCTCCAGAACCAGCTAGTTCTTGCAGCTATATCAGAGTTGGTGAAATTGGATGTCATGATGCATCCCAACCTGTTGGTACTCCTTATGCACATTTGTTGACCCCAACTCCATAATTATGTAGATTTTCATTGTTGTACTATTGTTTTTAAGGTCAAAACATTTTGCAAATATATATAATGCAAAATAAATTTAAATTAATTTAATTTTTAAGAATTTGATATTTTTAAATGTTTTAGTAGCAAAATTTGCTATAAAAATTTTCAGTCTAGTAAACCAAAGCACTGATTCATTTTTATTTTATTGATGTGAAATTATAATGGATTTTGACTTCTTATTACTATATTTGTAAGCAAATTTGCTTTTTGTTTCAATTATAGGCCTTAATGTTTATAAATATTTTATTTTATTTTTAAAAAATAAAAACATTTGTGAAATTATATCTGTATGTGATGAGAAAGGTATGTATTTATTTTTATGTATCAAATAAAACTTATATTGATACAGAATTTTTTTTTTAAATATGTAGGCAATATTGCTATTGATTTTAATCAAAACTTTTAAAACCACAAGACTTTCATTTTAATGACTAATCTATAGATTATTTTGATTTTAAAAGTTTGTTTTAAAGGAATGAAGTGTCTTCAGTCATTGGATATAATCATTACCAATACTTTGGCTACATTAAATATGCTTACTTGTATTTAAGTTGTTTTTTTTTTTTAATCTGAAAACATATTTTAAGATAATTATGATTTAATATATTTAAAAATCCTATAAAAAATTACTATTACCATGTGTAATTACAAAATTAGTGGGCTTTTTTAAGATTTGACACTTGTTTGAATGTAACCACTTATTAGAATTATAAAAAATATGAATTTCTGCTATAAAGATTAAAAGTAGTTCATATGTTTTAAGCACTTATTTGCAAAAGGGAGGATTATTAGAAAATTATTTTTAAAAAATAATTCTGTGTAAAATGTAATCATTTTGTATAGCTATATGTAGAGTGTAAGCATAAAAATTATTTTTTGCAGTATAATTAGTAATATATATATATAAGTTTTCATTTAAGGTTGTGTTTATATTTGATTTTGATTATATCTTATTTAAATTAATTGTTGTGCAAAGTTACTGTTATATTGAAAAATATTTATCAAAACAGTTTTAAAAAAATTGCAAATCTGTGATTTAAATCTGCTTTATTATATTGTTACTATTTCAAATTGTTTTAGCAGAGATTCTCTTTGCAAGTATATTATTAATTTTTATATGACCTATTTTAGCATTGATATTTGTTGAAATATTGTTAACTATGAGTAAATTTTTAACAGTTGTTTATTTTTAGCTGTTATGAGATTGACTTCATTTGTTCATCTTCCTAACTTATAAAAAAAATATATTATTTATATAACTATAATAATTAAATTAGCCAAAAACAATTTGAAGTTATGAAAATTTAATTTTTTAACTTCAAATTGTTTGGCTAAGAAAATATGTTGTTTTTCTCTATCTGATTATAGTTTTTAGAATATTAAATTGATTTGTTTTAGTAACAAAATTCCTAATTCATCATTTGCATGACTGGTAGATTTTTTTTTTTTTCACTTTCATTAGGTTATTAAATATCTGATATTGTTTAATAGATCTCAATAATTTTGTATATATTATTTTTATTTTCATTCTAAAAAATGGCATTGAGACTCTACTTTTATATTATTTGTTTTTAATAAAAATATCATAAACATTCCAAATATTTTTTTTTGAGTCATAATGATTGTGTTCGAAAAGTTAAAAACATTTATTTCTAAGTATGATTAAATCGTATTATGCTAAAAATGTTGAGGATTTTTTTAAACAAAAAAATTCTTATTTAGATTTGAAATGAAAGCATATTTTATAAGCTATCTTGTTATTGTTTGTTTATTTAATTTTAATTTATTGTTTTGTTTTGTATAAAGAAAAAGTTTAGCATTTTCTAATTATTATGTGATATTTGAGACAGGAAATTTAAATTTGTGAAGATTTTATTTGTCTTTGTTTTTAATACTTATATGTACATTTATTATGTGATAATATTTATACTTAAACATTTAATAATACACATAATAACGATTAACTAATATCGTTCGTTAATAATGATTTGTTTGTTGTACAGAGACAAAAAGAGGAATTTAAGTATAATTTAAAATTGAGAATGTGTTTTGATAAATAGTTTAAAAGAACTAAAATCAATTAAAATAAAACTTAATATTTCAGCTAATTATAAATTTAATTTGATAAAATTTAATGCTTTTAAACATAATTACTAAATGAGTTTTCAATTTTGGTGTACAAGCCTGTTTAGTAGAACTATAAAATATCTTTCAATAAGAAATTGTTGCTTACCATGTTATTTAAGTGTAAATATTATTTTTCATGCATTCTGTACTTACAATCTTATTTCATGTTCATATTAATATATTATAAACAATAAATATGAATATGCTTCTTTTCATATGTTCTATACTCATCATCTTTATTTTATGTCCACATTAATAATATAAACACATATACCTATAAGTTTACTTATCTTTTCTCGATTATATTTTTAATCATATTGGTAGAAAAGTTAGGAGTGAATCTAATTAAAAGGTATTATTTTCTTAGTACTAATTGGTCATAGAGGATTAAAATATATTATAAAGTAATGCAGGAAAATTATTTGTTTATACTAATTAAAATTGGTAAAAGTATTTTTGAGATATATCAATAATTGGAAAGATGAATTTTTAAATAATTTTAAAACAGATTAATTTTTTAGTCTATTTTAACCATAGTTAATCCAACTGTTTTTTAAAGTATTTCCTTGCTATATATTTTTTATTTTGAGGAGAAGGGTATTTCAAAATTAAAAGAAAAATGGAATAGAGGAAAATTTTTATGAAATTTTCTGTACTTTACAGTATTTTTCATTTGGTAGAATAATATGTCCAATATTTCTAAAAGTTATGGCATCTTAATAATAGTGTGAACTCCTTTAAACTCTATTGATGTTTCTGAGATATTATTTAGAAGACTGGGAGCAACAAAGTTTACAGCAATGAGGGTTTATTATAGTAGTTTATATAAAATATCTAGCAAAATATATAGTTATTAGAATATTGATTACATTTAATATTTTAACTTTTTATAATTTAATATGTATCTTCTTATTTATTAATACTTTTCTGTTTTATTTTATGTGGGAATGCAAATGACATTCTTAGTTACATAAGTCTTAAGAAATATTTTCTTTAAAATAACTTAGATGTGTTTTTGTCAGCTTGACTCAAATAATTATTGTATTAAAAGTTCTTTATAACTGTGCAAAATGCAGACTTTCTGTGACCTTCATTGTGTGCACATTCATTTTAGAGATTTGTGTATTCATGTGTGTGTTTTGTTGAAAGAAAATGCTAGTCATTATTGTATTGTTTATATATGTATATTTGCTGTACTTGAAATACTTCTTTAGCTTTTATTGAAAAAAGTTGTGCTTAATTTTACTTTTTTGCCAAATGTTTTTTTAAGCATGTATTTCATATAATTGCTTGTACTTGTAAAGTCCTTATAATAATAAAATGTTATGATTTTGAACATATGACTTAAAGTGGTTTCATTGTCAAATAATTTTAATTTTTTCACACTATAGATTCTGAGTATCACTACTTATCTGAAAATTGCTTATTTTATTTTAAAATTTTAAATAATATTATATAAAATAAAATTTCCATAATGTTAAAAAATGACCATTATGTTTTCTATTAGGAATGTAGATATACTCTTAATAGGTGATACTAAATTGTATTTTTGTACTTGAAATTTTGGCATGTCAGTGATAATTTATATGCATATTTTTGAAAGTGAAAAACGTTCAAGATGGAGACACTCGATTGAACTTTTTAGCTCATATATGCCAAAAATCACGAATATATAAGGTAAAAATTTTAAACCGAGGACCAAACATTTCATTTGAAAAACAGAAATGAAATAAAATCACGCTTTAAGTAACTTAATTCTGAGAGCCTAGCTTCTTCACAACGTTGGGGCCAGTGATGTTTACTGCTAGAAATGAGGATATGCCCAGAGCTTTTGTAATATTGTCACTTCAATTGAAAATTTTGATAACAAGAAATTCAAGTTGTTTTTATCTCCTCAATATTTATGTACAATCGAACACGTATCTTGCACCGTTTTACTTGTATTAATCTTGTTACGACATAACACTTCAAACAACAAAATCTTAAGCAGATTATTTCCATTTCATTCGCTAAATTTAAATTCCTGTGACTTTTTAAAACCATTCTTTTAAAGTGATATTCCAAATTTTAATTTTTGAAAAGTAGAATTTTGACTTAGCGATTGTGTCCAATATTCATACGAATGAATAAATTTTGTGAATTGAATTCAATTTATTGATCAAGAGCAGAGGACAAGCTGAATCTTATTTGTGATAATAACAAGATTTCACTTATAATTACAGCATAAGTATTTTTTTAAATTTATTTATTAATAATTCCATTTCCTTATATTATTGTGATACATTTATCATGCATTAACTTTTATTTTAGTGATTGCTCTTAAACATTAGGTATTATTAAAAGCCATTTTCTCACCTTTTGGTTACAATTTAAACTATTTCTTTTTCTTCAGGTATCGAAATCCCGTAGTCAGAAAAGTATGTGTACGAAATTTGGTTGTTAATCACTCTAATTTTTCTAGTATAGAGAAAACTGCTTCGTCTTGTTTTGGATCGTTTTGGTGTACATACGAATACTCTTCCTTTTGTTTTGCCAGGGGTTTGTTCATTTGGAAACAATTTCATTACAATGTATAGTTTAGTCAGTGTTCGTCATCATTATCATTAGTAAGCATCTATCCATCGCATCTTGGGTCGTCCTCTTCCTCTTTGTCCCTGTGGCTTTGCCAAAAGGGCCTTTTTACTCAGTCAGTGTTGGTTGGTCCTAATTTTTTAAAGAATGCTTTAAATGTATATATATATACCATGCTTATTCACTATTTCAAAAGTAATACACATTTGTTGTTTTTTCTTTCTCTTATCATAAACGATGTTTAACTTGTGTTTCAATAAAACGATTTGATATTCTCAAAGTTTTGTTACAGACTTCTACATATTGCAAGTAAACTTCTGAGTAATGGGAAAATTCGTGCGGATACGGACTATATAAACCCAATAATGGCAAAACCATTTCAATTCAATTGCTTCTGATTATCGAAGTTCTTAAATAGTTGCAAATAATTCTGCAGAAAAATGGTTCGGTAAAAACTTACGAAGCATAATAATTTTTTATACAGTTCTGTTACTAACTGTCTCCATATTATAAAAAAGGAGTAAAAATGTTGTGGAAATTATTGTTTTTTTAGTGTTGTCTCTTTTACTTCATATTGTATCTAACTTGCGTTACTATAAAATGGCCCTTTCCAAAGCAATATTTTATTTTTGGTGCAAAAACTTTTTTTAACCATTTGGAGGTTGTTAAAATTGTGTAATTTTACCTCTGTCTACCATAAATTGATAAATAATTATTTAATTTAGGGATAAGCCATTTACACCATTTTTATCTTGTAATTGACAGCGCAGGGTTTTTTGTGCAAGACTTACATTTACGTGAAATAAGTCCTCAGTAATCACATGGTTCTCAGTTAAGAAAATTTAAAACAATTTTAAATTAAAAATGTTTGTAAATTTAGCATATGAATGAAGTGGTATATGGGTATGTGAAGCAACAAGGACTATAATCCCCCTAATCACTATATATATGAACAGTAAGTTTTCCTTATTTTTTTTTTTTTAATATGTCACTCTCCACACAACGTTTTACGATCGTGTTAGACCGGGACCTATGGTTTAAAGTGGATTCCGAACCACTACAAATATCCATGGCACCGCCGGAGACTCGAACCCGAAACTTGTGGTACCGAGCGCCAGAGCGCTAGCCATTCAGGCCCAAATTTAGCATACATTGAGAATAAGACATATAAACAATGAAAATGAAATAAAGTACACAGACTTTTAAAAAAAATTTCTAAGATGATTGAAATAAAATATTAACAAATATGTATTTTAGCTTCTATTTTAGTAAATATAGTTTTTTTTTTTTATATCAATATATATATATATATATATATATTTTAGTTACACTGTGTCTAAATCATAGTGAAAATAGTTAGAATTATAGTGGCACTTTGGTGTACGTCCACTTTCTAAAAAAGTCCAACTTGTTGCGCGACTTGTTTGGGCATGCAAAATTTTGTTTGGTATAGGACCTTTGATTGGAATAAATACGACTGACATATGTCAATTTTTTTTTTTGCGAAATGAAGGCATGTTAAAAACTTTGCAGAAATATCACTTCAAAGAAGCCCAAACAAGTCGTAATAGCATTGTTTGGTATGACCAGACAATGTCCCATTTCGGAAGGAACCTGAGGAGAAAGGTTAAGTTCTTTTGAACTTTTTTTTATTTATTTCGTCTTTAAAATAACTTGGAAACTTCAAAAATCCATATTATCATAAAAAAAAATAATAACTAAAGAAAAACTAAAATATTAATAATATTCCACAGGTATTAAGGTTTATATTATTACCATTATACATGCAAAAATTTAAAAGGTTACTTTTTAAATCTTAATTTAATAAAAATGTGTTTTAAATAATTATATTTGTTATGTTCTAAGGATGTGACACAATTTTCAATTAATGATTTTAAATTTATTTGTCATTTTAATTTAATTTAATTTGTCATTTCCGTTAATTTTTATGTCAATTTTACTGCAGAAATAAAACAATTATGGAGTTTCTCATAAGTCGCCATAATACATTTTAAAAACGAATTGAAAATCAATTTATGTGACCATAATCAGATTCAACAGAAAACATGAGATGATCCTTAAAAATATGATTTGAGCTTAGAGTTTGTAAAATTAGCTCAAGTAGAGTTCAGAACTAACTACATTTAAACATAATAATGTACGATAAAAAAAAATTATTCATTCAACAACTTATTTTAGTAAAAAATTTTTGAAAAGAGCAACGTTTTACGGGTATTGACATTTAGATTGCTTAAGTTATCGATTTTATTAATACTATTAAATGTAGAAAATAAAGCTTAAAAATTTTATGAAAAGTTCATTTTTAAAGCAAAAAAAAAAAAAAAAAAAAAAAAAACTGTTGTTTTTAACTGCCAGTTATTTTGAACCGAGATTAATTGCCATTAGACAGACATGAAGCGAATCCAGCGTTATTCAGTGCACCATGATGATGATACCACATGAACCTTGAACGCATAGTTTACCACCGCAATTTAGAATAAGTATCTCCAAGAGTGCCATCTGGCGGGGCACTTCTCTCCCATCCTCACTGATCTTAACAAAAATACTTTCTGGCGTACAGATTTATCATGCACATCCTCAGCAAAGACGCGGAAGCTTTCGGCTTAGCATCGCTTGACAGTTCTGGAACCGAACTCTTAATTCAGCAGCCATTCTGTCCACATTGGTTGTCAGAAAACACAATGGTTTTTTTTTTATAATGGAAAACATAATAACAATAAAAGATTTTTTTTTTTTTTTTTTTTTTTTTTTTCATGAGAACATTTGAACTGTAGAAAAATATTATATTTTATGTTTTCTTATTTATTGAAAACTAAGAGGTCTATCAGAACAGACACTGTGCTAAATGAAGCAGAGATGTTTGGATATACACATATTTATGAACAAACATATTTAGTCGGGAATAAATAAAAAAAAAAAAAAATGATAAATAAAAACCATCTGAATGATCACTTTTGCGTTTTAGTACTACAAAAATTACACCAAAGACTAAAACACTCATTAAATTTATGTAATATCCCATGTCGAATTCTTTGATTTACTTTTTTATTTTATCATTTATTTATTGCTATGCATAAAGAAATGAAATAAATAAATATATTTTGTTAATTTTCAATGTTTTTTATGCGTGTGATATTCACAAACTAGTGCATATATGCTCCTCCAAACAACGGATTTTTCCAAATTAAAATAAATAAAAAAAATTTTTAAAGAAGTAGCAGTTCTTGGAAATTCCCCCCTCCCTCTGAAAAAAACATGTTACTGTTAGGAATTTCTGTAAGCACTTTTTAATAATTTAAATATTAAAAAAATATCATAAAAAGGAAGTTATTTGCTTATAAAATATTTATAATATGTAATAAGGGTCTGAAAACAAACCATGTTTAAATTTAAAACTGGAATATTGATTCACAAGCAGATCAATTTCGTTACTGATTCTAAAAAGGGAAAATAACACATGAAATGAAACATGGAAAAATATCTTAACAAAATTATGAAAAAGGCCGAAGAAATTTTTTTGAAGGGAAAAATATTAAGTCAGCGTACAACTGCGTAAATTTAAAAACCAGGTAATTAACTTTCTATTTAATCAATAGATGGCGCTATGTACCATAAACATGTACATTGTTCACCTAGACTTGGACGTTTTCCAATGAGAGCATATTTTATGCTTTTATTAAGGCCACTGATTATGGTACATTTACAGCATTGATTCTCAATTTTTTTTATCTTCGTAACCCTAAATAAGGGGAAAATTCTGTCTCAACCCACATTTTCTAACTCTTTTTCATCATTTAATATCATACTAGCAGTTCTTATATTTTATTCAAGTTTTTGATATTTTATATGAATTGCAGAATTTTTAATTTTGTTTTCAAGTATTCAGAATATTTATATGCAAAACAGTTGTTAATAGTAGCAATTCATCAAAATGTGTTTTTAAAATGTAACAATAAAACACATATTTATTTTCTTTCTATCAAATAATCGAATATTTAAATGTCATGGATCATCAATAAAATGGGTGACTTAAGAAAAAAATTCTTAATTTTTTTCTTCATCTGATATACAATTTATAATTTTTCTCTTTATATGATATACAATTATAATTTTTTTTATTGATATACAATTATAATGATATGATATACAATTATAATTTTTTTCTTTCATTTCATTTGATAAACAATTATAATTAATTTAAGATTTGATAGTAGCTAATCAATAAAAACATACTTCCGCATATTTATTTTGTAGAAGAAATCAGGATTTTAAAAATATATATTTTTTAAAATAAAAATTTATTTCAAGACAGTAATTATTAATAATTTTGAAATTCATGGTAAATAAAGTTCTTCCATTTTATTTACTTGTTAATGTTTTTTTATTTACTTCAATGAATTTTTTTTTACTTTTATCTGTAACAAATATGCCCGTAATTTTTTTAATCCATTAGCACACGACTAGGGTATCGTGTCTCACTGATTTAGAAACAAAAGGCTAAAAAACATTTTAATATTATCTTGCTTCATCAAACAGAAAATATATATTTTTTTTAAATTTTTACAATCAGCACTATTTTTACAAACATGAATTACAGTTTTCTACAGTTTTTCAAAAAAAAACTGCATTTTTTTAAGTTTTTAGAATTTATTAACAATTTTTTTCTTTTCAATTTGTAAAAAAAAACATTTTTTTTAAGTTTTTGAATGAATATTATTAGTTACAATTTTTTTTTATTTTTGAAATTGCAACATTTTCTAAGAAATAAGAAAATAACGTTTTTCACAATTCGAAATATTTACGGGAATTACGATATTTTTTTGCTCTATTTGACCATTTAAAAAATATTTTAATTAAAAAAATATCGAAATATATATATATATATATATATATATATATATATATATGTGTGTGTGTGTGTGTGTGTGTGTGTGTTTTCCAAGCCAAACTCGGGGCTTGGTGGGCAAGTGGCTAGCGCTCTGGAAGTTGGTACCAAATGCTCCAAGTTCAAATCATGGCAGTGGCATGGATGTTTGTGAGTGGTTGGAATCTACTATAAACTGTAGTTCCCTGTCTGTTTAGCCCTGATGTGCACAAAAATGATCGTAGAGCGACAAACTAAACGAAGTCAAACTCATGTGCATGCTAGCTACGTATTTATCAATGTCATTGGCCAACTGACTAGTACTCGGTCCTTTGGTACATCAGGCTTTAGGTTCGAATCCTCACGGGGGGGGATGGATGTGTGTGAGCTGTTCGGAATCCACGTTAAATTGTAGGTTCCGGTCTAATTAGCATAAGGTGTGGAAAAAAATGACCGTAAAGCGACAACTCAAAGTACGCTGTTGCATGCAAGAAAAACTTAGATTGGCATCTGTGGCACTCATTGCTTTTGGGAACCAGACTCGAGGGCCAGAATCGCCAAAGTACAAGCATGGACAGTCAGGGTAACTCGTAGGAGTTTTAAAGGTTTTCTCCCATACGAAACACAAATGTGGGACAGTTAATCCTAAGAAATACCCACCGAAAGGCAATGTCCTCTCTCCATCACCAGAGATTCTCTGTGAAGATTAATGCCAAACACATACGAGTATATGTGCAGTCACAAAGTCGGATTGCCTGGTGGTAAATTTTAGGTTTTCACCCATACGCTGCTCAAATGTAGATGAAATTAATGCCTTAAATAACGGAATACTGCATACAAAAAGATCGTCGATGTACAGGCGGCCTGATGACCAAGTGGGTAGAGCTCTGGCCTTTGGTACCACAGGCTTCAGGTTCGAATCTTGACGGTGGTATCAATGTTTGTAGTCGTTCGGAATCCCCTTTATCCCTCGTGTGCACAATATGACCGTAGAGTGATAAATCAAACCTCAATTTAAAATTTGGCTTATAATGCTTGTTGTTGTTTCTTATCCCGCTTGGTAGACAGCCAAATCCAAGAACCCGTGTAGTCTCATGAAAGTAGAGAAGGGTGGGTCAGCTTCTGTTGTAATGGTGTACCCGTAAGTAGAAGTCCGGCTTGACTCTCTGAAGCTGATTTTTACAGGGATTTACGCCTTAAAGTCATTCCGAACCATGGTACCGCCGGGACTCCAGTCACTTATTTTTCAAAAGAAAATAGGATGTTTATATATATATATTCCTAATGCGGCTGACAATACATTGACAGATTATCTTTTATGCCATAAGCAAGGGCTACACCGCTGTTACTTATTTAGCACTATCCAGGCAGCACATGTAGCTTGAAGATATACTACGGACGCAAGTAACACTACCACCACAACACTCTACCATCATATTTAAGACCGTGACCTATGGTTTAAAGTGGATTCCGAACCACTACAAACATCCACGGCACCGCCGGGATTCGAGCCCTAAGCCTGTGATACCGAGCGCCAGAGCGTTAGCCACTCGGCCATCAGGTCCTCTGTTTATATTGTGTATTTTCCTATATTTCTTCCGGAATTGATTATCAGCTTTTACAATTTCATTTTTTTTAATTTCAATGAATTTTATATAACAAAAGGATTAATAAATAAATAAATAAATGTCACATGGGTTCCATAATCTTGCTTTTGCTGTTTTAGAAATTTCTGGCATATTTAAATTCAAGTTTTAAATTATAATTCGATTTGAACTCCACAGAGAAACGCGGATTCTGCTCTATTTAAACTGGTTTTCAATTGTTTCCGAGCTCCGCTGTTGTTATAAAAAGACTGAACTCGGCCAAACAGACAAACACATTACACGAAAAGTATTACAGGCGTGGTTCCCTCTGCAAAATGAATTCCCTTTCATAAGTCCCTAAGAATTCTTCTCCTTTTCTATCTCACGCGTTTATATAATAGTTTGAGTTAATTTTTTGAAAGATAGTTTCCTCTCAAGACTATTTACTATCATGATTTAAATTATAAAGTTCCTTACCAAGAAAATTGTCTACAGAAGATTAGACAGAAACATTTAATTGTAGAATACGAAAAAGGAAATAATTTAATGAATACTATATTTTATTATCTAGTAGGAAAAATCGAAGCTTCTATTGCGTTACGTTTTCCTATAAACACCCATTATCATCAACATAAATATCCATTATCATGTGAAATGTGAATAGATGATTAGTGGGATATATAAAAAGTATCAATTGCTAATAGATGCTTAGGTTTAGAATATAGTTTCCTCTTTCTATGGTGAATTTCTGAACATTTCTGATAGGGAAAAACCGTTCATTCACAGGTACATGTAAATAACGCAAAATACAAAACAAGCATGCCATATTTAGCCTTAATTATTAAGGATTATAGGCAGGCCTGATGATAGTATAAACTAACATAGTATAAGCGAAATTTTTGTGAACATTGTTTAAATTTTATCATTTAGGAAATAAAATTTTCTGTCATAATATCTATCTATTATGAAATAAAAAAATAATTAACGAGCTAAGAGAGGTCAAGGTATTCAAGGTCAAGTGGTAATACGCGTAAGCTACCATACGAATGGACGGGATTGAAGTTTGGTTTGTCGCTCTACGGTCATTTTCTGCAGACTATGGGCTAATTAGACTGGGACCTACAGTTTAACGCAGATTCCGAACCACTCACAAACATTCATGTCACCGCCAGGATTCGAACCTGAAATCTATGATACCAACGGCCAGAGCACTAGTTAATAAAGCCATCAGGCCACAGCGAGTTAAGAGAGTTGAAATTGAAGCCTCATAGTATAACGAAAAGAAAAATATATATTAGATTAATATATTTTACTATGGTTTTAAATAAAATAAAAATTCTACAAATGTTTCATCAAGTTTGCATAAAAACAATATTAAATGTTCATAAATTTAGAAAAAAAAAAAAAAAAAACCTTAAAAGGAAATAAGACAATATAAATCGTATTACTATAATAATACTTAACTATAGCCCGACTCGTGGCTCAGTGGCAGCTCATCGCTGGTGAGCATTAGAGCGGTGGTTCCATCCGCCGCCGGCTTTGGGGACTGAATGGCCGAGTGGCTAACGCTCTGGTGCTCGGTACCACAGGTTTCGGATTCGTGTCCCGGCGGAACCATGGATGTTTGTAGTGGTTCGAATCCACTTAAAACCGTAGGTCTCGGTTTGTTTAGCACTAAAGAGTGCACAAGAGGACCGTAGAGTGACAAACCAAACCGCCGGCGACATTGTTGTAGACACTGCTTCAAAAAAAGTCTCGATGGTGTTTGCGATGTTCAGCATTTTGCCTCGTTAGTCGGACTACCTGGTAGGAGTTTTCCGGGTTTTCTTCTATACGGTACACAAATGTGGGGTAGTTCCTCCTAAAAGTCGACCCCGGAACGCACTTCCCTCCTTCTTCAGCAATACAGAGCCAAATCAGACCCCTATCTGAGGGTACTCCATCATAACAGAAACTGCCCTTTATCTCTAACCAAGAGTGGACTATTCATGGGATGTCCAGTGTGGGGTGTTGTATCTAACCCACACTGAGGACATTGAGGGTTACACACAACAGACCCATACATATTTTCGATCGCAACCATCCCTGGCGTAACATGGCAACTTTCGGTTAAATTTCTCTTGTTAGATTTTAAACTGAGCTTCTCAACTTTTATCCAACAGACAACTCCATATGTAAATGTTTATTTAGAATATTTTTGATGAATGTTTTTCTAATGCTTATCTCTATAATCAAAACTTCATTACAAATTTAAAAATCGTTCGTGAAATAGAGCTATTTAATTTACTACGCGACTAGTAAAAGCAAGAACTAGATATTGACAAAAAAAAAAAAAAAAAAGATTTATCTAAGTAGAAAAAAAGATATTTATACATTATAATTAACACCCAATGTAAAAAAATATCTTTTACAAGATTTTAGAACTTATTAAAATATAAAATATAGAAATAAAACAAAACTTCATTAAAAAATTTTAAAATCGTTCATGAATAGAGGCACTTAATTTACTGCTAGACTAGTAAAAGCAAGAACTAGATGTTTAAAACAAAACTAGGATTTATCTAAGTAGAATTCATATAACAAAATGATTACTCGTTGAAACACTCATTGAAATAGCAAAAAGAAAGCGATAATAAATAAAGCCTACTGTAAAAATATCTTTTACAAGATTTTAGAACATATTAAAACCTAAAATGTAGAAATAAAACAAAATAAAAAATCGCTCATTAAAATAGATGCACATAATTTATCACTAAATTAGTAAAAGCAAGAACTAGATGTTTACAACAAAAATAAGATTTATTTAAGTAGAACTCATTTAAAAGAATGATTTCTTGTTAGAGTAGTCACCGAAATAGTAAAAAGATAATGATAATAAATAACTCCCAATGTAAAAAAAAAAAAAATTTACGAGATTTTTGAGCTTATTAAAACTTAAAATACAGAAATAAAACAATACTTAACGAGTGTACGAATGGGATTAACCTTATGTAAGGAAATATAAAAATAAAGAGACATTGAATTTCTATTGACGTTTGAGATTCTATGGTATTTGTACCTATTGAACTACTTTGACTGGATGTATGACGTTATCCAAATCAGATAACGACTTAATCCGATTTCACAAAAAATAAAAAATAACTAAAATAAAATACCTAAGTTTAAAGAAATGCATCTGCGTAAGTCTAGGACAACGTCAATAAAACGCATTTAGGAAAACGAAACAAAATAAATGCTTTAAATAAATTCGAAAAAAAAAAAAAAAAAAACAACCTTAAAGATAATTGCTTTATTTAAATCTGGTTGACATGATAATAAGAAAAATTATAAATAAATACGTAATAAGAAAGCAAAAAGAAGAAAAAAACCTAACTAAATCTGAAATACGTCTTTAAAATATACTTGGCTAAAATTGAATCCTTCTAGTGTGTTCTTTATACTAATAAACCGGAGAGTAATATTTAAATGCAAACTTTTGCACTCCAAGTTAACTTTTTTTTTTTTGCAAATTAAATTAAAATTTTTGTATTTCAAATCTCAACTCATTTGAAAATTATATTATTGTTTAAATATGAGTATGAAAAAGTATGCATGTTTATGAAGACAAATTTTCTTCTTCAATGGGTAACAGCCCATTGGAGGGCCAAGGTCGTCTGCCTACTGGTATATTCAGAAACATGAGATGTTTTCGTTGTCAGCCCTGCACCCAACAGAGAAATTAGACCGGGACATACGGTTTAAAGTGGATTCGAACCACTACAAACATCCATGGCACAGCTGGGACTCCAACCTAAAACCTGTGGCAACGTGCAACAGAATGCAGACATGTACACATGCATAAGTCTGAATATGTATTCGTGTATGAGTGGTCAGAATCAGGCATGTAGAAAGATGATTGTTCAGATATATGTGTGGGTGTGCATACATTATCCCACCATTTTCTACCTATATCCATGAGCATGATTCTGTGATTGCACACTACATGTCTATATTTAACATGACAACATGCATACAACAGTATATATGAATGAATGAACTTACACATCTAGATATAGGATTTTATGGACTTGGAATACTGTCTACAGGGCGTAGAGCCTGACGGTCTGCCTGAAATCAGGGATATAGGGTCCCTCTCGCAGTAAGGTGATTGAATTCTGTGAAGGTCTGGTTTTTGGCTTGTCGCTCTACGGCCATTTTGTGCACACGAGAGCTAAACAGACCGGGACATACAGTTTAAAGTGGATTTAGAACCACTACAAACATCCATGGTACCGCCGGGACTTGAACCCGAAACCTATAGTATCGAGCGTCAGAGTCACTCGGCCATCAGGTCCCATTCTGTGAAGGAGAGGAGACAACGAAGTGAGGTTAGCGGTAGATACCCGATGACGACGTTTCAATTTTGTTAACCATGATGGCTTATTACGATGTTAAACTTTATTTTAACCTTTAGTAAATATGTAATTGTAGATAGTGCAGATAGTGTGCATTAAAGGTAAGGCAAAACGATCATTCTGTTTTTTTAAATTCCTCTGACACCCACTTACACCACACACCTGTATAAGTGATTGATTCGACTGGCATGAGGTTGTTGACTCGAACTGCCAACGCGTTTTGGAGTAGCTATCCGAAAATCAACTTGATGATCCGAAAGTCATGAGCCGCCCTGGCAAATAGTTCTGCATCAATAGCCGCCCTGGTAATTAAGATGTTTCGCATCCAGACCTGTCCTGATGCAGAGTTCTGATTGGTTTCGATGTCACCATGCCGTCTGTTTTGCATAGTCAATGGAAGAGAGTGTATTCCTTAGATCCTCAAGAATAGATTACTTCCGTTTTCTTTACAATTTACAGTTATTTTAGAAGTGAAATTACTGATAAGACATTTTCAAACTTTCAACTGACAGTTTTTGCTTCTATATTTTCCTTGTGTTAAATTTAATTTCAATTTACATAGCTGTGATTTAAAAAAAAAAAAAATGACACTTGTTGCATATAAGTAATAAATTTTTTTATTGTGTTTAAATTCAAAGTATGAATAAGATATACTTTGCATCAAAGTATGTATATGATAATTTTTATAATTATATGTATATAAATTTTTATAACTTGCGAAATGTCCGAATGCATTGTGCATTTTACAATTTTATGCCAGAGCGCTAGACATTTGGGACTGAATGGCCGAGTGTCTAACGCTCTGGCACTCGATACCACAGGTTTCGGGTTCGAGTCCCGGCGGTGCCATGGATGTTTGTAGTGGTTCAGAATCCACTTGAAGCCGTAGGTCCCTGTCTATTATGACTGTAAGAGCGTCACGAAGACAAGTCAAACTTCTACCTATGGGTGCTCCATCCCAACAGAAGCTGCCCCTTTACCTCCATCCATGAGTAGATTATAACTCATGGGATGTACGTCCAGCACTGCAGGACACCGAGGCTTAAACACACACAATTTTTTATTATTATTATTATTTATTTTTAGTTTGAAGGGAAGTGTTTTTATGTGATCCTTTTGTTTTTTTTTTATTATTTTGATTATATAGGTGTGACATAGGTATTTTATGTTACAGGAAAAGCTATTACGATATTTTTTTTTATTCATTCTTACAAAGAATTACATAAAAAAATGACATGAAATTACAAAGAATTACATGAAAAGAATTACATTCTTACATGAATACAATGAGAGATTTTGTAAGGAATTATTGAACGCAATTATTAGTGCGAGAAAAGACGCCGTTAATTAACAAAGGCGAAAAGATACTTTAGAACTGGAAAAGTTACGAACAGCAGCCGATAACTCAAAAACTCATATTGAAAAGGGCCTTAGAATACCTTATTGACCTTAGAATAGCATCTAGAAATTTAATGCAGAAATTTATTGCTGACGAAGACATCAATCTGCATCTAGTTGTTTTTCAAAGACTAGTTCGTCGCATATCATTACCTCAAAAAGAATGGGGTCTCATAACTTTTGGAACTACGTATCTTTTAAATAAATCAGTTAATTGCTCGTGAACCAGAAAAAAAAATTGCCGATTACAGCCACATTAAAGAATTATTACAAAAGCGATTTAAATTCACCCCCGAAAAATTCGTTAACTGTTTGCTACACATACAAAAACTCAAGGCAATACATGATTAGATTTTTATCATGAGTTGTTGAACTAGTACTACATGTTGAACTAGTACTACATGTTACTATATGTTGGACTAGTACTATATGTTACTAGTACTATATGTTGGGTACTATAGTACTACATATGTTGGACTTCGCATACATTGAATGTTGGACGATAATATTGAAAACAAGTAATATAAAAAAAATTTTTAAAGTCAATTCCTACTTTTTTTTTTTCACTGTATTGCAGAAAGTCCTTTACACATAATTTTTATTCATTTTTTAAGTTTATCCCCCGCCATCTATTGGTAGATATATGCAACTCAAATCTAAAAAAAAAAAAACCTAAAATTAATTAATTAAATTTAATTACTGAATTAATATTTGGAAAAACTGTCTTAACATCAAGTGTCATCCACTACAAGTTCAAAAAAAAAAAAATGTATTTGAACTCGAGTGGATGAATAAAAAGTATTTTATGAACGATTGAAAATTTGAACAAGATATATATAGGGAGAGTGTGAGCTAATAGAAGGAATTGAATAACACCATTGGAACAACTTCTTCAATGGGCGAAAGCGACAGACCTTCTGCCTGCTGACGGATGTTGGATCAACTAAGAGATGTAATAATCACGGATCAAATTAAAAACGGGTTCCAACTAATTTTAGAAATTATTACTTATATGAGTGGAGCAATGTTATTTCTTCTGTAGAATTAATAGAAAAAATTGATGATTATGAGAGTATAAAAAGACCTTTGAAAGTAAAAAGGTGAACGAGAACAGTCTAAATTTTCGAGAGAAATTCAGCAGGGACCAACATCGTAACAGAATAAATGAAAGAGGTTCATCTGGGAATAGATTCTCTGATAAGTGGAAGAAGGTTTTAATAAGATGCTACTAGTGTGGAGATAACACATATTTACGATCCCATTGTGCGAACAATGGTTAGGACAATGGTTATTGTTAGTTATATCATATTACTAATAATTGTTACCAAAACAAAGCAACAGTTCAACACCCCTGAACGGAGTTACAGAGAACCAAGAAATATCAGATACCCATGTTACTCAAACCCAATCTGCAATTCTGAAAGAAGGATTTCAAACAAAAGAAATAAAGTTAAATAAAACTGTAGTCGCACTTGTAGCTTCGTAAGCCTTAATTCCAAATTTAACACTGCAAATATTTCTAACAATTAGTTTTACTGGGAATCGGAAAAATCGCAAATGTCAATTTAGAGATCTTTTGAACAAGAAGTTATAATAAATGGAAATTATTTCATTTTGAAACGAAATGTGGTACTAAATTTTCAGGCAATTATAAGGTTTGATTTGTCGCTCTAAGTCCATCTTGTGCACACTTTAGGCTAAAAGACCGGGACCTACAGTTTAACGTGGATTACGAGCCACTCACAAGCATCAAACCTGAAGCCAGGATTCAAACCTGAAGCCTTCGGTACCATCGGCTAGAGCGCTAGCCAGTTCGCCATCAGGACGCGGCAATTGTAGGAGCTGATATTATAGGTGACGCTTCACTAAAATTCACTAATAGTTATGTTGCATTTTGCAAATATTAACGAAGACATGGTTAATACAGATATCCGAATTAAATTTGGACGGTGAAGTTGGACTGGGTCACCTTAGTGTGAGCATTATTAAAAAATAAACTTACAGACATGATTTCTTCGTATAAGGCAGATAAAACTGAAACAACTGATGTAACTATGAGAATTAATAATGATGTTTCTTTGATAAGACGCGGGGCCTGGTGGTCGAGTGGTTAGCGCTCTGGCGCTCGGTACCACAGGTTTCGGGTTCGAGTCCCGGCGGTGCCATGGATCTTTGTAGTGGTTCGGAATCCACTTTAAACCGTAGGTCCCGGTCTAATAGGATCGTAGAGCGTTTCAGGGGCATTGTTACTCCGCGTCCGTGGCTTATCTTCAAGTTACACGCGCCCCCTGGGTAATGCAAAGTGAGTAACGTCAGTGCAGCGCTTGCCTTAAGGCATCAAGACAGCTGTCTACGTGTTTGCCAGCTGCATTAGAAAAAAAAAATCTTTGATAAGACGACCATGTAACGAGAAGTTTGAAGATGAGACGTTATATTCTGATTACAAAAGGTGTTCATTATAAATTCATACCCAGAGTCGAACTGTAAATAAGGAAATATCACATTTGAATATACATCAAATGTATATTCAAATGTGGAAATTCTTCGCCGTTTACGAGATGCTTTCTGAAGGAAACACCCTACAAATGGGCAAAACACAAGTGGGTTTTGTTCCATGACTATGCTCCTGCGTATCGGTCAAAGATAGATAAAAAAAAGTAGTGTTCAGAGTAATGTTACTGCACTTGAACACCCACCATACTCCATGACCTCGCACCAGCCACGATCAGTCGTCCTTAACATGTTTCGAAACTAAAAATTAAATTGAAGCGAAAACACTTCTCGAATTCTTAGGTGGTTATTTAAAATATGACGAGTGATTGCACTTTCATATAGATATTCGAGGAAATGTTTTTAACAATCTTAAATAAATAATAAATATTGGAGCAAATGCGTGATTGCAAAAGGATAGTACTTTGAAGACAGTGCAGATTACTTTTGTGTAACAAATGAATTTTAAAATTCATTCCTGAACTTTTTGTTTCTAGTAGTATATACATTTGCACATATATAGTTGCATGTGAACATGCATAATCATGTAATGTATGCATCTATACACACACATACATACATACATACATATGCACATGCATTTATATACATATACGAATTAATACACACATGCTTGCACTCTAAAATCATATATACACACAAATACGTATCTGCATATATACAAAAATATAAAAAGGGGCATGTATGCACACATACATAGGCGCATACATAATACATACGCTTTTATATACATACATATATAATACTTACGCTCTTACGTACACCCACATACAAATGCGTAAACAATAATATTTAAGCAAATATATATACTTACGGCAACGGCAGCCGATTTAAACTTTAAAGATACTGTCACGATACTGTAGGTACGAAAAGTCTTAATCCTTTGTAAAGCCATATTTGAAAAAGATCCTTGAAGTGGAAATAAATTGGAGTCAAATCAGCCCCTTCTGATCAAAGGATTGAATAACGAGTATTCAAAATGTAAAAATATTTAGCATTTTATTGTGTAGTCACTTAAAAAAAAATCTGATCCTTCAACACATGGCTTGAAGACCTAATTCTAACCGATGATACACAGTGGAATATAAAAAAAGAAAGCTGATATTTTTTAGTAAAAAAAACCTTTAATTAGAAACAAACTGAACTGAGTTAAATAAATCTCTTCTTATCAAATGATTGAATAACAAAGCATTCACATTTGACATTTTTATTAAAAAGCCATCTAATAGGAAACAAACTGAACTGAAATTAAATCATCCCCTCAAAGGGGAAGGGGCGGAATAAGGGTGGAATAACGAAAAGAGGAAATATCAAAGGGGTGAATAACGAAATCATATTATGTAGTAACATAAAAATTAATTATGTAGTCACATAAAAATTAATTATGTAATAACATAAAAGTTAATTATGTAGTCACATAAAAATCTGATTCTTCAATACATAATTTGAAGGCATGATTCATGGTCAAGCGGTATCATAGGAGTCTACCGGAGTTTGATTTAAAATACATGGTTAATTTTACAATCATTATTTCGCAATGTAAACAGATTCTGTAGAGAATGTGGCAATGCTTCTCGTACTGCCATCAGCCTAATTGAAGTCTTCTAAGATCTCTTCCAGGGGCCTGATGGTAGAGTGACTAGTGTTGGCGCCACAGATTTCGGGTTCGACCAACTGAGGTAATATAGATGTTTGTAGTGTTTCGCATTCCACTTTAAATCATAGGTCTCGGTTCTATATGACTGTAGAAGGTTAGACATAGGGCGGACAACCCTGTCCTGTAAAAGAAAACATCTCCTGTCTCGAAGTCTGTCAGTAGGCAGAAGCCCTTAGCCGACTATGGGGCTCTTGCGCCAATGAAGAAGATATCATCCAAATGATAGTGGCCTGATGGCTAATTGGCTAACACTCTGGACTTTGGTACCACAGGTTCCCGGTTCGAATCCTGGCGGTGGCATGCATGTTCGTTAGTGGTTCGGAATCCACTTTAAACTGTAGGTCCCAGTCTGTTTATCCTTCATGTGCTCAAGATGACCGTAGAACGACAAACCAAACTTCCAAATGATACGCAAATAAGAAGCGATTTTCTTTAAAAATTCATCCAGAAACATTACTTTCTCCATACATGAATTACCACATAGAGGTGATGTTTTTACGAAGACAGATTTATAAATTTCTTAACTCATGCAAAGTGCAAGTAATTATCGCGATAAAAGAGAAATGAATTACTTTGATAAAAAATTTGGCAGCAATGATAGATACTCTAGAACTCATGCTAACTACACTTCCGCTATCATTGCTATCAACCATTTGACAGATTTCCTCCTTTAACGAAGCAATAACACGAGGCTTTCTTTTTCTTCCTTCCTTTTTTGACTTCCTGTATCTATTTTCAAAAACGCATTTAAAAAAGGGTTTAATCTAATGTGATAACATATCTGCTGTTAAAACACTCATCTAGTAAATATGTTAATCTAAAATATCCGAGTCCTTAAACTTGACTTGGTGCTTTCAGATGCAGGCTCGCTGTTGCTTTATCTCAATTTATCCAAATGTTGTTACTAGAGATAACAGAATTTGACAACGGTGAAAATTAATTCACCAAGTCTTTTCTTATAATATTTTATAAATATAAAAACAAAATATTTGTGTATATGTATTGCTTATCATTTGAAAATTATATCCTTAAAAAATTTTTTTTTTCCCCTTTAAATACCTCGCAGCTTTTTCTAATGCATAACTAAAAGTCATAAGATAACTATTACCATTTTTTTTTTTTTTAATTAAATGAAAATTGCAAATTTTTACAAATTCAGTTATTTATTTTAGTTCAGTTATTTATTTCAGTTATTTTTTTTTTTCAGTTATTTTTGAATTCAGTTATTTATTTTATTTATTTAAATTAAGATGTTCAATCAAACTTGCTATTATGCGGTCATTTTTTTTTTGTGCGATTATTTTTTGCCATATATATAAAAAAAAGTTCCATCAGATGCATATTATGAATAAAAATTAATTAAGAAATGTAAATAAAAAAAGAAAACAACGGATAGCAGTCAAAATTTTCTATGAGGAACTTCTTAATGCGGTCTCTATTTACCACATACATTTTTTTAATGTGTTATTCAAGATATTTTTATGCCATTTCTTTTATGTGGTCGCTGTCCCCCGCACAAAAATAGGTTTGACTGTATTTGTATTGAAGCCTTACTTGTATAATAAACTCGTTTTAATTGTGTACATATTTAAAATGCCCGACTCCTGATTTAGTGGCAACGTGTGTGGCTGGTGAGTATTTAGGGCTGAAGCTCAATCCACTGGCGGCTTTATTGTAGAAACTGTCTCAAAAACGAGGAGACTCGATGGCGTTTGTGATGTTCAACATCTTGCCTCTTTAGTTAGAATACCTGGTGGGAGTTTTCCGGATTTTTCTCCTACGATACTCAAATGCGGGGTAGTTCCCCCTAAAAGTCCTTCCGGAAGGCACTGCCCTCCTTCAGCGACACGGAGCCAAGTCTTCTACCTACGGGTGCTCCATCGCAACAGAAGCTGCCCTTTCCATTCATCCACCCATCCATGAGTGGATTATTTATGGGATGTCCATCCAGGATTGTAGGACACTGAGGATTAGACACAACAACATATTAAAATCCCCTAATTCTATAGTTTGATTTGTCACTCTACGGTCATTTTGTGCACTCTTTGGGCTAATTAGACCACGACCTACGGTTTACCGAGGATTCCTGACTACTAGCAAACATCCATGCCGCCGCCAGGATTCGAACCTGAAGTACCAAAGGCCATAGCGCCCTCCCCTAGTTCTATAGAAATATGAAATTAGTCTATAGAAATGAGATTTTATCAAACGTTGAATCCTTAGAATTTTCCTGGTCCTTTAAAGGTTCTTTGAATTTTCCTGGATTTTAATTTTGTAATCTTCATTCATAGTTTGTGCAACAAAATTCATTCATTGAAATATTTTAAGATATTTATTAAAGACGACCAGAACTGAGTTTTATTTGCTAATGAGTTATATACCTCGCTGTTAAAATAAAGCAATTTCTTATTTAATTAAAATTATAATTTTAAGTAAATAAAAGTTATTTTGATCTACGTTTTTCTACTGAAAACTGATTGACCAAGTTAAATTCATTGATTAAATTTTTTATTTAATATACCGAACTTGCTTTTGTTCGATCGATTTCTTTTTTCCTGCGCTTCATATAAGAAAAATACATTTCAAATCTCTCCCAGTTTCATAGTAGAAATAACAAAGCTCGCATCCAGAAAATAAAAAAAAAAAGCTTTCTGCGTCACTACTGTCGTCTTTTCCTTCAGCGAAGGAGAAATACGCTTTCGAGTTAACCCAAAAGCAAAAAAATAGAAGAATTTCTGTAACAGAGAGCAGATGAAGTTTTCGAGGGGGAAACAATTCTGCTGTCAGCAGAGGTTCCTGTCGCCGCACAACAGTAAAAAGTGATTGCCAAGGAAACCAGTAGAGGAGACTTCCTTGCTTAGTAAGATAGATCGTCTTTCGAGGATGTGAAGTGATCCTTCAATTTCGATTTCCATAAAGTCTTGGAGACATTGCAAAACACAATCCAAAAAACTAGTGGCGAAAATTTTTTTTTGAAGATAGATTCGTAAATAAATTTCTCGTTAATTTTTATCTAGTTATTTTTGAAAGAAATTTTTGTCATTAATATAGTGTGAGCTTTCATTTACCACATTTAATTTCAAAATTGAAATTTTTTTAACTGTGAGAAATTATTCACCACATTAAAATGATTCAACTGTTAAACAATACAATTAGCTTGGAACCAAGCCCTAGTCCATTCGTATGGTAACTTACGTGTATTACCACTTGCCCTTGAATGGTGCCGGTAGCTGCTTTGTTACAGTTTTCTGGAGAAAGAGATTATGGGTTCGGAACCCATTTTTTGCTTAACTAATGCCACTTAAAATGGAAATCTGATGTACTTCCTCGATTTGCCTCTGTTGTGTTACATAAATAAGGCTCATTTTCATTTAAGAAGACCTCCTGGGAAGACATTTTTCCCCATAATCTGTAAAAAGCAATATTGTTTCAAAGAGTGTTCTTTTACTAATATATTACTATTATTACTCTAAGGCTCATTTTCATTTAAGAAGACCTCCTGGGAAGATATTTTCCCCCATAATCTGTAAAAAGCAATATTGTTTCAAAGAGTGTTCTTACCAAGATATTACTATTATTACTATAAGGCTCATTTTCATTTAAGAAGACCTCCTGGGAAGACATTTTCCCCCATAATCTGTAAAAAGCAATATTGTTTCAAAGAGTGTTCCTTACTAATATATTACTATTATTACTCTAAGGCTCATTTTCATTTAAGAAGACCTCCTGGGAAGACATTTTCCCCCATAATCTGTAAAAAGCAATATTGTTTCAAAGAGTGTTCCTTACCAAGATATTACTATTATTACTATAAGGCTCATTTTCATTTAAGAAGACCTCCTGGGAAGACATTTTTCCCCATAATCTGTAAAAAGCAATATTGTTTCAAAGAGTGTTCCTTACTAAGATATTACTATTATTACTATAAGGCTCATTTTCATTTAAGAAGACCTCCCCCATAATCCTGGGAAGATATTACTATTATTACTATAAGGCTCATTTTCATTTTTGGGAAGACATTTTTCCCCATAATCTGTAAAAAGCAATATTGTTTCAAAGAGTGTTCCTTACTAAGATATTACTATTATTACTATAAGGCTCATTTTCATTTAAGAAGACCTCCTGGGAAGACATTTTTCCCCATAATCTGTAAAAGCAATATTGTTTCAAAGAGTGTTCTTACTAAGATATTACTATTATTACTATAAGGCTCATTTTCATTTAAGAAGATCTCCTGGGAAGACATTTTTTTCCCCATAATCTGTAAAAAGCAATATTGTTTCAAAGAGTGTTCCTTACTAAGATATTTTCAATAAATTGGTGGATTTACACGGATCGTGTTTATTGTACAAGTTTAATAGAAAATGCACCATCTTCTTCAATGGAGCGTCAGCCCCATGGTGGGCCAATGGCCGTCTGTCTACTAGCAGATTCCGAAACATGAGATGTTTTTCCTTTTTACGGGGTAGAGTTATCAGCCCTACGCTCATATTACACCGGGATCTACAGTTTAAAGTAGATTCCTAACAACGATATACATCTATGATACCACAGAGAATCAAGACCGAAACCTGCGATTGTGAGTCAAAGCGCTAGTCAATCGACCATCAGGGTCCAATTTACCATCTTACGACTTATTATTAATATCATCACGGCTACAAATATTACTTTTTTATAATAAAAGGACACTTTCCAATATTCTTCTCAAGTACATGCTTAAAAAAGACAGTGTTTACATGCACAGTAAGACGTATGTCCCGCCTCATGAATATTAACATAGCCTCATTTTCATTTTAAGAACACCTTCTGCTTAGGCATTTTCCTCCATAATCTGTAAAAAGCAACATTGTTTCGATATAGTGTTCCTTACTAAGATATTGTCAATGAATTGGTAGATTTTCATGCAGCCAGTTTATTGTATAAGTGTAATAAAGAATTTACTATCTTACAACTTATAATTATTATTCTTATAAATGTTATTTTTATATAAAAGTTACTTTCGGATATGACAAAGAAATATATGTTTATAAAAGACAGTGTTTACATGCACAGTAAGACATATATCCCGTCTCATGAATGTTAACATAGCCTCATTTTCATTCAAGAAGACCTCCTGTGAACGCATTTTCACCCATAATCTGTAAAAAGCAATATTTTTTGAAATAGTGTTTTTACTAAGATATTGTCAATAAATTGATGGATTTTCATGGATCGTGTTTATTGTATATAAGATTAATAAAGAATTTACTATCTTACGACTTATAATTATTATTCATTTTATAAATGTTATTTTTTATATAAAGTTACTTTCGAATATGACAAAGAAATATATGTTTATAAAAGACAGTGTTTACATGCACAGTAAGACATATATCCCGTCTCATGAATATTAACAAAGCCTCATTTTCATTCAAGAAGACCTCCTGTGAACGCATTTTCACCCATAATCTGTAAAAAAAGCAATATTGTTTTGAAATAGTGTTCCTTACTAAGATATTGTCAATAAATTGATGGATTTTCATGGATCGTGTTTATTGTACAAGATTAATAAAGAATTTACCATCTTACGACTATCATTATTTTGCTTGCAAATATTACCTTTTATAATAAAAGGGCACTTTGTCAAAGACAGTGTTTACATGCACAGTAAGACGTATATCCTGTCTCATGAATATTAACATATCCTCATTTTCATTTAAGGAGACGTCCTTTGAAGGCATTTTCCCCCATAATCTGTAAAAAAGCAACATTGTTTCGAAGTAGTGTTCCTTACAATATATTGGTTATAATAATAATACAATAATTCCTAAGATATTGCCAATAAATTGCTGGATTTTCATGGATCGAATTTATTGTGCAAGTTTAATAAAGAATTTACCATCTTACGACTTAGTATTATTATGTTTACAAATATTACCTTTTATAAATAATAATATATTCCTTGTTAAATATATGCTAATAAAAAACAGTGTTACATTGTATACCCGTCTCATGAATATTAACATACCCTCATTTTCATTTAAGAACACCTCCTGGGAAGGTATTTCCCTATAATCTGTGAAAAGCAACATTGTTTTGAAATAGTATTCCTTACTAAGATATTTTCAAAAAATCGGGGGAATCTCATGTATCGAGTTTATTGTATAATTTTAATAAAGAATTTACCATCTTACGACTTATTATTATTATTATTATTATTAATGTTATCTTCTATAATAAATGGACACTTTCGGATATGACAAAGAAATCTATGTTTATAAAAAACAGTGTTTACATGCACAGTAAGACGTATATCCCGCCTCATGAATATTAACATAGCCTCATTCCACCCAGCATGATAGCGCCGTCATAGCTCGGCGATCACTTGAAACCAGTTTTTTAAGCAACAGTAACAACCTGGCCGTCCTTCACAGCCTTCAATGTCAATGTGCATACCTGTGCTTCACAGAAACGGCCCCTTTCTTTGCTTTTCGTTTATCAGTCCCACTTCCGATAGAACACAAATAAGAGATAGGCTTGATTGCGCAATATTTGTGCCCAACGGAGGCTCTGTGGGGGAAATGGGAGGCGTCTGTAGCATTGGTCGGAAATCGAAAGACGCAGTGCTACTAAGTTAGTCTTTAAATTTGAACCGTTTAACCTTCTACAACTTTCATCAAAGAAGTTTACTGATTTCTTGGACAAGCAGTGAATCAGCTGGAGATTTTGGAAATCCATAATAATCTTTCCGCGTATTTTTATTTTTTGATCGGATGAAAACGTAACGACAACAACTTATGATAATGATAATGATAAAAGTAAAAGTTAAAAGCCTATTTTGAAGAGTTTCCGAGATAACGGGTTTAAGATAATTGAAATAAAAGAAACAACGTACGACAGCGTTTACTAACATCGTACGTTGCCGAACAATGTTATTTGTTGGCTAATGCTATTCAACTACTTGGAATCTCCGATTTTGAGAGATATGGTTCAGAAAATAACAAAAGAGAATATTAATGATTGTGAAATTAAGATGATAATGGTAATTAATTGTTTAAAACAAAATAAATCGCAAAACAAAGATAATAATACAGATATAATAAGATAAATGAATAATAAAGATATAATAAAATATAAATGAATAATAATGATATAAATAAATGAATAAGATAATATATAACTGTTTTATTTATCTTATTATGTTTTTAAATGGAGACTTTTAAAGGAAAATGAGGCAACGGCAATCAAAAATTGGTTTATAGGTGATAATCATGCTCAGTATTAGATGATGGTAGCATTGAAGTTCTTTAAAACTGTAACTATAATTAATAAATAAAAATGCAGCATTATATGTTTGAGATTTAAATGAAACAGATATATATCATGCTTTTAAATGGCTACTTTTTAATGGAAAATGATGCAACGACAATAAAAAATTGGTTTATAGGTGATAATTATTTATAGACGAGTTACTGAAGTTATTTAGTTTTAGTGAAGATGGCGAAAAACACAACATAATGCACGAATTTTCCTTCAATAGAAGTTAGAATAAAATCAGACTTAATATCTAGGTAAAACACCTTTTATTATATTATAGTAAATTCGCAAAAAATAATAATAAAATAAAATAAAAAAATAAAGTAAAAAATAAAAAATAAAAAAAAATAGCGAGTAATGAGTGAAAACATACACGAACTTATAAAGGATATTATGTTTTTAAATGTCGACAATGAAACGGCAATAAAATGAAACAGCAATAAAAAATTGGTTTATAGACGATAATCATACTCAGTATTAGATGATGGTCACTAAATTTATTTAGTTTTTATAGTTTAGGTGGTGAAAGAAACACAACATAATGCACGAATTTTCCTTCAATAGAAGTTAAAGTAAATCAGACTTAATATCTAGATTACACGTCTTTTTATTAATTTATATACTGAAAAATACTGAATAATGAGTGAAAAAAAAAACCATCAACTTATAAAGAAAGTACTTAAACAATTAACTATAAAAGCTCGTGAAAGAAATTAAAAAAAAAAAAAAAAAAATAGTCGGCTGGGCTGATGTACAGGTACCCATGGAATTTAGAATTTAATGTAAGAACTAAAAGCATATCAGTAATCTTAACAAATAAAAATATAGGATTACAAAAAAAAAAAAAATTCTTGAAAAATATCATCTTTACTTTGAAATAAAAAAGGTCTTGGTCTTCACCAAATGATATTTTTAGAAAAAAAAAATGCATTATTTAATTATTAGCTCGTGAAAGAAATTTAAAAACAATATGAATAAAAAAGCCTGCGGCAAGAATTTAAATAAACCAAAAAGAATAACTCGTGAAAGAAATTGAAATGAATCAATAAGAATAGTTCATGAAAGAAATTTAAAAAAAAAAAAAAAATTAACCGATAAGAAACATTGAAAGTGGTCAATACAAAAAATTGATCAATTAAACGAAAAACTCCGCTCGGCTCGAAAATACCTATAATTTTATGGGTAAAAAAATTCCCGGTAAAAAAAAAAAGCAAAAAAAAGATAGATATCTAAAATTTGACGCGATGTATATACGTAAAATGTAATATTTTTTTTTTTTTCTGAACATTGGTGAACCAATTGTTCTATTTATATATAGCCAACTCTGGTTGGTCAGGATGGGTAACTAACTTGCATTTGCGTGTCGTACCGTAGAAAGACACACCAACTCCCATCAGGCACCTCTATCAATGCGAGTCACTATGCACATGTTTTCACAATTGTTATCCAATCGCCTCGTTTTTGAAAACAATGACTGCAATGATTGCTGACAATAGATTCGAACCAAATGAGCAACTTTATACACTGTTTTTAACGAGCTGAGACATTTTTGCTCTTAACATTAATTGGCAGATGGTAGTAGTAATTGAAATAAAAATCTTCATTCCTTTATTAAAAATCCGCTTTCACTGATTTGTGTATAATAAATTATAACCATACTTCCTCCTACGCACAGGAAAGAGCACCCCCTGCGAGGTTGAGGAGAAATGGTCAGTAGGCCTCGAGACTCTCACCCGAGAGAAATACAGCACAACTTGCGCTACAGGTGAGAAACGTTTAGTTTGTAATCTCTCATCCCGAGAGGAAATATATTTAGCTCATCTTGGCGCAGTAGTTGGCCAACAGACTTTCACCCAGAGAGGAAATAAATATATTTCGCGCGTCCCGCGAGTATCTGAGTATCGGGTTTTCGGCTTAGAAGTGGAATCCTTCCACGAATCTATAATTATATGTCTTTAAATATGTTAAATATTGTATAAGTGTGGTGTTTGTGCGTGTGTAAATAAAGCAGTGTACTCAAACCTGTGTGTCAAGTCTCAACCCAACCACACCTACTTGTAATTCAGCTGCACAACCTGCACACTACAAAATTAAATTTCTTTAATAAACAAACCATTAAAAAACTATCGTTATCATTGCCAGTACGGTTTTCCTGAATAAATTACTTAAAATATATAATTAAAATTTATCAGTTTTTTCTTCGGTACGTCAACTGCATTACCATGGCAACGATATTAAAAATGAATTTATGACTGAATTGTTGAAAATTCAGTATGAAGTAAAATCTAAAAAACATAATACGAACTTAAGTTTTTTTTCCAAATTCGTCACTGTGCTTATTCAGTGTGAAAAAAAAAAAAAATGAAAATCTACAAAATATGTTACAAAATGCGCTGCAACATATGTTCCAATGCAAAATATACAAATTATATTAAAACACTAATTTTTTTTACAAACTAACGTTCATATATAGTGATTCTTCTAAAATAGACCATTTTTTCTGAGCAACCATTTTTTACAGATTAACCAGTACAGATTTTTCTCTCATAGACTTAATTCTAAAAATTTCCAAAAGCAATCCTTTTTATGAACGATCGGATTTAGACTAATCCAATTTCAATAATCTTTTCAAATACTTAGTAACATCGGCTTATTTCTGTTAATAGAATATGGCATAGCTTAAAAGAAGCCTTTCCTTTATCAATATCTAGCCATCAAAATAGAAATTATTTTCAGAATTAAATAGGAGTTCTGAAAGGATGTTGGTTTGATAATTAATTGACTGTCTTTTAATCATGATTTAGTGGAAGCATTTTATGTAGACTATAAATGTAATATAGCTATTTTTAGACATTTCTGATTCAAGTTTAGAAAATATTTCCAGAAAGAAGGGTGTAAGAGAAAGTCATAATATCAATATACAGGTTTCATCAATTTGTGTACAATAAATGCATTTAATAAAAAGCCATTTAAAAACAAAATTATGTCGAATTATCGCCAGCACGGATTTTTGAAATATATTTTTAAGTGATTTATTCAAATTTATCCATTTGTTTTCTGTAAGTCAACTGCATTACCATGGCAACAATATTAAAAACGGTCTTGTAACTGTAACTGAATTGTTAAAACTTCGGTATGATGGAAAACAAATACAACAAAAACAAATACTACAAAACATAATACGAAGGTAATTTTTTTTCAAAATTCGCCACTGTGCTTATTCAATGTGAAAAAAAAAATGCAATTCCACAAAATATGTTACAAAGTGCTCTGCAACATATGTACCAATGCAAAACCTACAAATTATGTTAAAAACTTTTTTTTTTTTTGACAAATTCACTTGCATATACAGTGAAACTTCTAAGAGAGACCACCTCTGAGTAACCCTATTTACAGATTAACCATTCCTCTCATAGACTTAATAATAAAATTTCCAAAAGGAATTACTTTATGAACGATTAGATTTCGATTAATCAAATTTCAATAATCTTTACAAATACTTAGTAACATCGGCTTAACTCTGTTAATAGGATATGGAATAACTTAAAAGAAGCCTTTCCTTCATCAATGTCTAGCCATCAAAATAGAAATTATTAAAGAGTAGTTCGGAAAGGAGGATGGTTTGATAATTAATTGACTATTTCATAGTTTAATGAGAGGATTTTATGTAGATTATAAATGTAATATAATTATTTTTAGATATTTCTAATTCAAGTTTAGAAAATATTTCAGAAAAACTGATGGAAGAGAAAGTCATGTCAAAATACAGTTTCATCAATTTTGCGAATAACAAATGCATTTAATAAAAAAGCCATTTAAAAACAAAAATTACATCGTGATTATCGCTAGCACGGATATCTTTTAAATATATTTTAAATGATTTATTCAAATTTATCCATTTGTTTTCTGTATGTTAATTGCATTACCATGGCAACCATATTAAAATCGGGCTTGTGATTGAATTGTTGAAAAGTGGGTATGATATAAAATCTACAAAAACATAATACGAACGTAATTTTTTTTTTCCAAATTCGCCACTGTGCTTATTCAATGTGAAAAAAAATTTACAAAATCTACAAAATATGTTACAAAAAGCATTGCAACTTATATTCCAATGTAAAATTTACAAAAATATGTTACAAATATTAGAATTTTTGTACACATTCACGTGCATATACAGTGAAACTTCTAAGAAAGACCACCTCTCTGAGTAACAATTTTTACAAATTAACCTAATTATGTATACTATCAATGTAATATAGTTTTTTTTTTAATATTTTTGATTCAAGTTTTGAAAATATTTCCAGAAAGACATAATGAAATGTAAGAGAAAGTCATAATGTCAAGATACAGTTTCATTAGTTTGTGCATAATTAAAATATTTAATAAAAAGCCATTTAAAAAAATTCATCACCAGCATGGATTTCTTCAATAAATTATTTAAAATATATTTAAAATTTATCCATTTGTTTTCTGTTCGTCAGTTGTATTACTATGCCAACAACATTAGAAACGGGCTTGCGACTGAATTGTTGAAAAATAGGTATGATGTAAAATCTACAAAAACATAATTTTTTTCAAATTCACGTGGATTCAGTGGGGGGGGAATGCAAATCCACAAAATATGTTACAAAATGCACTGCAACATATGTTCCAATGTAAAATTTACAAAATATGTATGCATCTCTATCATGATCATCTCCATTGCGGTTTTCCTGAATAAATCACTTAAAAAAAATATATTTAAAATTTATCCATTTGTTTTCTTTTCGTCAACTGTATTACCATGCCAACAATATTAAAAACGCTCTTGTGACTAGATTGTTGAAAGCATGCATCTCGCTTTCAACGTGATATTTTTAACTAGTTGATTTATCTATCAAATCATTCTATGTTAAAAAAAATACAGCAGTAATGTTGTATTTAATTAACAAATATGTTAAAAATACAAAAATACGCTATGTTAAAAATACAAATATAATAAAAAATTGAAGTGCTACAAAAACTGCATCTTAGCATGAAAGTAAGGAAAGAGCCCATAACCTACAAAAGGGTGAATGGAAATCACAGCAGTCAGACTATGACTTACGCATGGATCGAAATTATCGATTACCGAGATAATCTCGTCAGTACGTTCGTCATGCGTCAGCGTTTCGGAAAACCTCCCAGTTGTAGTATCCCCTTAATATTTTATACCTAGTATTTATTTGAAATGTATTAAAAACAATACATGAATTTATAGCAATTTTACTTTTAGATACTATTTGTTTTATTTTATTTTAGAGCTACTACACGATCTCTTTACTCATTATTTGGAACTGGCCCGTGTACGGATACTATTAAATGTTTTGTTCTATATTGTATCGAATAAATACATTGTGCAATACAATACGATACATTGTATGTTCTGTATTGTATTAAATGTATTACTTAGGGCTCATAAAATATTTCTAGGAAATAATGGGATTGAATGAGAAAACAAAATCTATAGTTTTATAAGCCTGTAATTAAATCTTAGTTATTCTGTAAATACATGCGATATATCGTAGTAAAAAGGCCGTAGAACAGAAAAAAAAAAATTATCACACCTGTTAACTTCGTGTTCTATTAATAAAGTGGTTTCCAAAAATTAAGAAAAATTTTTTTAAACTTTTTGATTACGAAATTTCTATTCATTGAAATTTAATGAAAATTGACTGAAACATTAATCAAATAGTTTTTCACAAATAAGCTACAAAAGGAAAACAATGGGCTTATTTTAGAAACTTATTATAAAGGCTTATGAAAGTTTTTAGTATTATTTTAGAAACTTATTAAATAAGGTTATTTTAGGTAGAAAAACCGTTCAGTAGGCAGTTCGAAAAACCTGATATGTTGCAGAGGGTGGGTTAAGCACAGCAATACATCTCCCATGGCATCCGAACATGTTCAATCGTGCTCAAGTTTGGAGAACGTACTGGCTTAACTGACTGAAACATTAATTAAATAGTGTTTCACAGACAAGGTAGTATTAATTAAATAGTGTTTCGCAGACAAAGGTAGCATTAATTAAATAGTGTTTCGCAGCATTAAAGGTAGCATTAATTAAATAGTGTTTCGCAGACAAGGTAGCATTAATTAAATAGTGTTTCGCAGACAAGGTAGCATTAATTAAATAGTGTTTCGCAGACAAGGTAACATTAATTAAATAGTGTTTCGCAGACAAGGTAGCATTAATTAAATAGTGTTTCGCAGACAAGGTAGCATTAATTAAATAGTGTTTCGCAGACAAGGTAACATTAATTAGTGTTTCTGTCTTAAACATACAAAACACTAACATCCGAGTTCAATGTGTCATCAGCTTCAATAAAGAGTGATCAACCACAAACAACTTTTTTTACAAGCATTAAAGCTATGTTTCATGTTCAGAATGATTGTTTTTATTAATTCGGTAGTAAAACCATCTGTTGCGAAAAACAGATATGTTACAAAGGATGGTTTAAGTACTGCGATACGTTTCACATGGCATCCAAACATGATCAATCGTGTTTAAGTTCGGAGAATGTGCTGAACAACTCATATGCACAATAATCGCCCCAGAAAGGTAATTCTCCACCAACTGAGCTTTTTAGTGCATTATCATTCTGTAGGATTAAGAAATCACCAATTGCACCTGAGTAAGGACAAACAATTGATCAAGAATGTCGTCTCATTGAAAGATATACATGCCCATATGCATACACTTATCTCACCAAATGTTACTCATTCATGAATATGGCTGGAATAATATCAGGTTCCCATCTTCTTTGCCACACCTGCATCTTCTTGAATGACTTTGCAAACAAAATCTGAAGTCATCCATAAAGAGTACAGACATCCTAGTAATTGACATCGTAACTGGCACATGGACGTGATCAATTAAATATTTTACGGTGGCGTAGAGTGATTGGCACGCAGGATGTATTGCACACAATCCTCCTCCTTCGTGTGTAGTAATAACAGTAATGCATGCAATGTATTGATGAATTGAATTATCGAAAAGCCAAAATGTGATAAAATGAATAAAAATTATATTTAAAAATAAAAGAAAATTCTATCTTAAATAATTTTGATAAACAATGCATATTTTATATATTTCTGAAAGACAACACTGGTGAAACCTGTTTGCACTGATTCTATCCTAAATAATATACAGATTCTTTGCACAGATTCTATCTTAAATAATATACAGATTCTTTGCACAGATTCTATCTTAAATTATATACAGATTCTTTGCACAGATTCTATCTTAATAATATAAAGAAAATTCTATCTTAAATAATTTTGATATACAAGACATATTTTTTATAAATTCTGAAAGGTAACACTGGTGAAATCACGTTTGCACACTAGATTCTACGTTTCACGTTTGTACTCATATTTTGCACACGCAATCTTCATTTCAGTTTCTTCGGTCTTCGTGTGACAATGAGTTACAGTGATTATGGTAACACTAAGTCCTCTGCCAAATGTGAGGCTAAATTTTCTCCACGCAAAAGGTTATAATGCTGTAGAACTTCATCGGTAATTGCGTGCTATTTGTAGATCTGAAATAATATGAGGAAGAAAAATAAGGCAATTTAATTCCTTGATAACAAAACCCTCTTACAGCTCCAACCTTGCACCCAGTGATTCCATGTTTATTCTAACTGGAAAATATGTCACTTCGGGACTTGCTGTCCAGTGTTATTGATGAACTTCTAAGGGGAGGAATTCCATGTACAGAAGTGGAGATAGCTCGATTACTTGGAAAATAGTGAATTGTGACAACTTGGAAAATCGATCAAAATATGCAATCATTAATAGAATATTTAATATTTTGTTTTTATTATTTGATTTATTTATGCAACCAATTATATATATTTTTTTATTAAAAATGCTTCTTGTACTTACATAATAAAAAAGAATTTATTTTTACAATTGCTTAACTTCAAAGTCGAAAGACACCGCGAATCTTGTATGTTCTTATTTTTTGAATTATTAAAATATATTTTAATAATTTAAAGTGTTTCAATGCTATGATTTAATCCAAAAAATAAATTTTCTTTTGGTCTTTTTTTTCTGAAATATTTTCGGTGTTATTACTAACTTCATAGAAGATTAAGGTATGGTCTTCTACTAGTCAGACTAAAGACAAAAGTGCCGATTTGCCCCTTGGCTAAAATGCTATTGGACATCCATGCTTCACTGATTCCAAACTATCATTGAATTTTATGGAAAGCTAATTTCATCCAAGAAAACTACTTTTCTATAATGTGAATTCCAATCCTTAGAAATCAGCAAGCTCTCTGCATGATGCATAAGATTGATGGATTTAGTATTGTTCTCAATTTATAACGAAACGCATGATTAAATCTGCTTAACTCACCTGAAGACAAGTATGGGAAATGGATGCACATAAATAAACATAAAAGAATAAACTCATACTAAAGCCATCATTCTTAATCCTCGGGGCTGCATTTCTATTTAGCCATTAGCAGTGTTTCGACTTTATACATGCGCATAACCCTCAGTTAGTTTATACTGATAATTTGAACTGCTCCTGGAGTATTCACATAGATACTTATATATGAATATTTTAGGTTAGTTCAAATTATCAGTATTTAAAGCTAACTTCTGTATGAGAAACAATTTGATTCCCACAATGATCATAGCAAAACGAAAACAAGATAAAAATATTGTTTTAGAATGCTGGGTATTTCGAACCGAGACCTAAGTGCTCCGAAAATGGCCAATATGTAGCAGATTCAGTGTTATTCAGGATATCATATAGGAGAGGTCGGCTACATGGCATTCTCACTTTTTCCACTACAATTTGGATAGAAATTTTGCAAGGGTGGCATCTAGGAGGTTCTTCCATCCTCCCCTTCCGCTCCTCAAATCGTACGCAAGGGCTTTCTGGCATACAAATGTATCGTGACCATCCCTAGGATCTTCTACTTCATGGAAAGCCTGAAGAAGACGAGTATGGAAAATTGATGAACATAAATCAACGTACAGAATGAACTCATACTAAAACCATTGTTGTTAACCCTCGTGGCCTTTCATTTCTATTTAGCAAGTAGCAGTGTTTTGACTTTATACATGCGCATAACTATCAGTAAGTTACTTATAAATATAGATGTGAATACTTTAGAGACAATTCAAATTATCAGTATTTAAAGCTGACTTCTTTTGTATGAGAAGCATTCCGATTCACTCAATATTCATAACAATACGAAGTCAAGAAGATAAAAATGCTCTTTTAGTTTGCTGGGTATTTTGAACTGAGACTATCTTCCCCAAGGATGGACAATATGCAGCAGATTCAGCGTTATTCAGGATATTCTATAAGAGAGGTTGGTTACACGGCATCCTGATTTTTCTACTACAATTTGGATTAAAATTTCTCAAGGGTGGCATCTAGAGATTCGTTAGTCCTCCCTCCCCTAGTCAAACCCAACATAAGGACTTTCTGGCATATAGATGTATAGAGGCTATCCCTAGGGAGCTTCTACATCATAGAAAGGCAGGATTCGGATTTCAGCAATAATAACAATACAAAGTCGTCAAGAAAACAAAAGTTATAAGTCAAAAAGGGGAGGGGGTGATGGTTGATTATTATTATCATTATGTATATGGCCAATTATCAATTTATCTTCTATAATCAGAGAAGGAGAAGGAAAATGAAACTACTAAATATAAGTAATAAAAATTTTATAAAATGTTATCTTTATTTGAAAATTTAAAAGTTGCAATTAAAAAAAAATAAAATTTCTATGTGGATAATTTCAAACTAATGCAAATTCATAAAATTTTTTTTTTTAATCTCAATTTTATCTGTCTTCTTGCATATTTATAAAAAAGTGCATCCCAAACATAATTCTATCTTTCTCTGAAATATGCCGGCATAAAACCTAAAGTAATGAGATAGAAAATTTGAAAACCTAAATAAAAATATATTTTTTTTTGATCCCATGAGCCTCTTTCCATCCGGATCACTTTAAATCCTCAATCACCTATAAAAAGTCCCAGAAGTGGGGAAAAAAGGAACTAAAGCACCCTATTTTTCCCTCTTACCGACCTTTTATTCTTCTTTTTTTACCTGTAACCATTTTTTTACGTCGAAAGCATTAAGAAAAAAATTTTAATTTATAGAAGATACTTTTTTTTTTTTTTTTTTTTTTTTTTGCGCGACTTGCTCTTTTGTTGCCTTTTACCATTAATTTAATTGCCTTAAAAAAATTTTCTAAAAAGGATATTAATTGAGTGGAATGCGATAATAGAGAGGTTTTTTTTTTTTATGATCCCTTGAATTTAATGCCCCTTGATTGCATTGCCTTCTATTTGATGTAATAGAAAATGTTATTCACTATTGTAATAACTGCTTTTTTGATTCTTATTGATTTAGTAATTAAGTTAGAAGATTAGATTAGATTCGTTACATAGAAAAGAGTAGTTACTAGATAGTAACTACTCTCTTCTATCTAACGAATATCTAATTGAAAATTATGTTAGTACTGACTTGCAAATGGTTATGCAAACAGTTTATTTAACGATACAGAATTTATATCTTAATAAATATTATTATTAATACATTAGAGATATATACATTATTATAATATTATATAAATATTATTATATCTTAATAAATAGCCTTATTATTATACATTATATATTTTATTTATTATATTAAATATATTTTAATAATACAGAATTTATACAGAAATTTTCTTCAAAAGGTATAAATAAATAAAAGACATAAAAATATGCAGGCATGGTTAAATAGTTTTCTAAACGCTGTGGATTTAACATCATTTACCACGAATGTGTTAGATAGGTAGCAGATTCAACGTTATCTAGAAGGAACACGAGAAAGAATTTTACAGTACACTCACAAGTGAAGAAATATGTCTTGCTCGAGATTATACATATAGAATTCTACTTTTAAGGGATCCACATTTGTTATGCATATGAAGAAGATAAGTACACCCGCAATCACTTATAAAACGTTCTAGAAGTAGGGAAAAAAAAGTACTGAAGCACCCTATTTTTCCCCTCTTACCGTCCTTTTTATTCTTTTTTCCCCTGTAACTATTTTTCTTGTTATGTCGTAAGCATTAAGAAAAAAAGTTTGACATTTATAGAAAAAAATTGCTTTTTTCTTGTGACTTATTCTGGATTGCCTTTTATCGTTAAGTTAATTGCTGAAAAATTTTTTACTGAGGAAAAAAATATTAATTGAGTGGAATGCGATGATAGAGGTTTTTTTTTTTTTTTTATGATCACATGATCATAAAAAAAATCACATGATCACATGATTTTTATTTTATGATTTTTTTTTATGATCACTGATATCATTTGATTGCATTACCTTATATTTGATGTAATAGAAAATGTTATTCACTAGTGTAATAATTGATGTTTGATTATTATTGATATGGTAATTATGATAGGAGAAAATTCCTTAGATAGCTGAAAAGAGTATTTACTAAGTAAATATTATGTTAGTATTGACTCACAATGGTTATGCAAACAGTTTATTTAATAATACAGAATTTATATCTTAATAAAAGTTATTAGTAATATCATTATTATATCTATTCATTATTACCATATTGTCATTATATAATATTATATAAATATTATTATACCTTAATAAATAATCTTATTATGTATTTTATATTATATATTTCTTTATATATTTTATTTACGATATTAAATATATTTTAATAATACAGAATTAATACGGAAACTTTCGGTCAAAAGTATAAATAAACAAAACTCATAAAAATATACAGACATGATTAAATAGTTTTCTAAATGCTGGGACTTAACATTATTTACCACGAATGCGTTAGATGCATAGCAGATTCAACATTATCCAGAGGGAACGCGAGAAAGCCTGGTACAGTACACTCACAAATGGAGAAATACGTCTTGCACGAGACTACACTTGCAGAATGCCTGCGTTTAAGGGATGTAGGTCCACATTTGTGGTGCATATGAAGAAGACAAGAAAACACTCTTGAAGTCAGCTCGACAACGCCAAAGCATGAATAGAGCCATTCTCTAAAATCTGGAAGTTGATTGGAAAAGTGGAAATGGAAACAGCCATAAAAACTTTTCCAAATTTTGGTTTGATTAGTAGCTCTACGGTCATTTTTTTTGAGCACTTTAGACTAATTAGACCGGCACCTACAATTTAATGTGGATTCCGAACCACTAACAAACATCCATGCCACCGCTAGGATTCGAACTTTTAGCATCAAAGGCTAGAGCATAATAAGATAATAAATAGTTGGCCAGAGGGATAAGATTATAAAGCAAAAGATTATAAAGCATAAGATTATAAATAGAGGGCCTGATCAAAGGCCAGATCATAATAAGATAAAATGCATAATAAGATTATAAATATAATAATAAGATTACAATTGGCCATCAGTCCACACACACAAAAAAAATCACTTCTACTGAGAAAGAAAGAGATTTGGTTTGTCACTCTACGGTCATCTTGTGCTCACGAGGGCTAATTAGACCGGGACCTACAGCTTAAAGTGGATTCCTAACCACTACAAACATCCATGACACCGCCGGGACTCGAACCCGAAATCGAGCACCAGAGCGCTAGCCACTCGGCCATCAAGCTCCCCATTATAGAATGACAGAGGCTCAGTTTGGTTTGTCATTTTTTGCTCACTTTCGGCTAATTAGAACTGGTCCTACAGTTTAACGGGGATTTCGGAACCACTAACAAACATCCGTGCCACAGCCTGGATTTGGACCTGATTCCTGTAGTACCAAAGTCCAGAGAGTCCAATTGGACATCAGGTCGCTTTTCCAAATTTTACTTCAAAAGATTTGAGCTTTTAGTTGAATGCACCTAGGAAACTTTTTGTGATTTTTTTCTTTTTCTAAATTACTTTATACAATCATTATAATAGCCAAAGAGTAAGAAAATTTGAATATGAAACTTACTTATTCCGTTCCACCCCAATACGTGGACTTTCAACTAGCGAAATGGCAACGGCTCCCTGCTTCAAATAATGGCCGTCTATATTATATCCCGAACAACAACAAAACAAAAAAAAACAAAAAAAGCGAAAAGCGATTGTTAAGTTGAAAATAAACTCTCCATATCTCTTCGGAAAAAATAATATAACTGATTACTCTCATTACTTGACTTACCCTAACAGCAGAGCGATTTCTTTCGAAAAAAAAAAAAAAAAACGACCAACAACCTCTTCTTATTCAACTCGATAAAACTCGTATTTTGCTGGAATAAGTTTTAAAATTGAAGTATAATCAAGACCCGTTTCGTATTCTCCCAAATCGCACCTTGTATTATTAGTTAATTTAATTGTAATAACAAACCTTCTTGATGCATTCAACCTTGACCTATCTCTCGAAATGGTAAAGGTTGATCTCTGAAGAGAAACTTCCAACCGGTTTCGAAAGCTCTAGATTAATGTTTAAGGCTTCCCATGCTGTCACGATCTGAAGACAGTTCTCGCTATGATCTTGAGTTGAAGGTTTTCCTTTGTTTTAATTATTTGCTGGTTTTTATCATTAATTTTATAGCAAATAATGCACAATTGGTGTGCTATAAACCTGTGAGAACGAATCTCCGATTTAAAAGATGCAAAAATTAATGAATTATGTTATTAATATTAATTCTTTTACAAATTTCCCCTTAGTACATGCAAGGAAAAATTCAAATCTACAAAAATATGCACAAACTATGTTATAAAATGCAATAAAAAAAAAATCGACCAAATATGTTGCAAACACTAACAAATTATATAAATCACCTCTGTATATAACACTGAAACTTTTAAGAAAGCTAAATAACATACAATTGTTGAGCTATAATTTGTGAGAACGAATCTACGATTTAAAAGATGCAAAATTAATAAATTATAATGGCCGTCTATATTATATAATAATGGAAATTATTTATAACGTTCATTCTTTTACAAATTTCACTCTGCGGCCGTACAAGGAAAAAATGCAAATCTACAAAATATGTTACAAAATGTTGATGAAAAATCAACAAAATATGTTGCAAACATTAACAATTATACAAATTCACCTCTGTGTATATGCAGTGAAACTTTTAAGAGAGACTATTTCTCTGAGACATTTTTTCCAAAGTACAGTTTTGTATCCCGTAGATATAATGTTGAACATTTCAGAAAGCAACTAAACAATATACAACAGTTGAATAACATAATATGTAATGGATGAGTATAAACGTATAAAAACGTACATGAACTTTAAAATGTACGATTAAAAAGATGCAAAATCTATAAAATATGATAAGAACATAATTTTTTTTTTTTCAAATTCATCACTGAACCTATTTAAAAGAAAAGCAAATCTAAATATACAAAATATTTAAGAAAATGCAATGAAAAATCGTCAAAATACGTAGTAAACATTAACAAATTATACAAACTTACCTCTGTACATATACAGCGAAACCTTTCAGACACTATTTCTAAGAGCCATTCTTTTCCAAAGTACAGATTTGCATCCCAAAAATTTCATGTTGAAAGTTTCAAAAGCGAACTAAATAATATACAAAGGCTGAATCAAATAGTATGTAACGGTTAAACTATAAAAATTATAAGAACATACTTTTGTTTTAACACTTTGAAGAATTCCTGTCTTTTAATTTTTCAACTGTTGGCGACGTATGATGGAAATTCACGCCATTTGCAGAGATGCCAACCATTACGGACATTATTTCAAATTTTAAAAATATTGCAAATTACACTTATTTACAAAAAAAATATGCAGGAATTCAGGCTGCATACTTTTCTTCACAGTCTTCCATGTGTTATAATTAAAAAATATGCAAAATCTACAAAACATGATACGAACATACTTTTTTTTTAATTCACAACTGAGCCTATTTAGTGAAAAAAAATCTAAATCTACAAAATACATTGAAACGTATGTATCAATACTTTTTTTCTAATGCAGCTGGCAAACACTTAGACAGCTGTCTTTTATACCTTAAGGCACCGACGTTACTCACTTAGCACTACCCAGGAGGTGCGTGTAGCTTGAAGATAAGCTGCGGACGTGGAATAACAATACCCCCGCAACACTTTACGATCATGTTAGACCGGGATCTACAGTTTAAAGGGAATTCCGAACCCCCTACAAATATCCATGACACCGCCGGGACTTGAACCCGAAAAACCTGTGGTACCGAGAGCCAGAGCGCTAGCCACTCGGCCATCAGTATGTATCAATACAAAAATCAATACAAAAAAAAACATCAAACGAAGATTTTTTTTTTTTTAGTTAACAACTGAGCATATTAAGTGAAAAAAATGAAGATCTACAAAATATGTTACAAAATGTACTAAAACGTATGTATCAATACAAAATCTACAAAAGATGTTAAAAATATTATAATTTTTTCCAAATTCATGTATTTATACAAAAGAATACGCAACAAATTATACGGCGGTTATCACTGGAGGCGTCAATCCGGAAATTAAGTTAATCCGCTTATACTTCTAAGAGAAACCGCGTCTCTCAATAACCATCTTTACAGATTAACCAACACAGATTTTCATCTTAATAACTACTCGACTTATGCTAAAAATAACTCGACTTAATTTAAATGTTTCCAAAAGCAATTCCTTTTTCAACGATTGGATTTACATTAATCAAATTCCAATAATCTTTTCAATTTCTTAGTAACATGATTTTGAATCTTTTATTAGAATACGGAATAGATTAAAAGAAGCCTTTTCTTCAGAAATGTCAAACGGCCATCGTCGATATGATTTTCGGAATTAAAGAGATTCGAAAAGGATGCTGGTAGGAATTGATTGGATATTTCTTGATCGTGGTTTAGCGAAAGCATTTTGTGCAAACTATAAATATATAGTCTGTACAAAATTAATACAGTTTTATTTTAGTTATATTTATATATTAATATAGTTTTAAGATAGCTTTGATTCAGGTTTAGAAAATATTTCAATGAAGACAGTTGTAGAAGAAAAGTCATAATGATATTTGAGCTCAAGAAATATTGAAAACAGCTGAAATCCAATTTGGAGAAAAGGTGTTATCGTAGAGATTTTATTAAAGGAAACTAGCCCACATTTTTGATAAATACAAAGATTATCAGAAAAATACCAACAAAGGCAGGCTAACAATAATGAAACAAAATACCCTTAGCTTACTTACTAAATGCTCTAAATTTCGTCCAGATGAAAAAATAATTAACCAGTAAACTCTTCCATTTTTCTTTGATGTGCTATTGGTTAATTGTTTTGGTTTGTCGCTCTACAGTCTTTTTGAGCACATTTTAAGCTAATTAGACCTGCTAATAGTTGAAGCTTTGCTTGGCAAAGTATATAGATTAGGGCGAAATTTTTTTACTTAGGTGAAATGACCAAACCAGTAACCTCTTCCCTTTTCGCTTTCATTTGCGATAGTTGAAGTCATGCTTAGACAAAGAATATAGACGAAGGGAAAATTTTTAAATTTTATCTAGATAAAAATAATAAACCAGTAACCACTTCCATTTTTTTCTTTGAAATGCTAATAGTTGACACCATGCTTGGACAAAGCATGCAGATTAAGGAAATTTTTTTTAATTTTGTCCAGTTAAAAAAATAATAAACCAGTAACCTCTTCCATTTTTGCTTTGATATGCTAATATATGAAGTCATACTTGGACAAAGAATATATATTAAGAAAAAGTTTTTAATTTTGTCCAGATAACAAAAATAATAAACCAGTAACCTCTTCCATTTTTGCTTTGATATGCTAATATATGAAGTCATACTTGGACAAAGAATATATATTAAGACAAAAAAAATTTTTTAATTTTGTCCAGATAAAAAAATAATAAACCAGTAATCTCTTCCAAAGGAAAAAGAATATAGATTAAAAGGAAAATGTAGCCTAAATGTTCTAAATTTCGTCCAGAGGAAAAATAATTAACCAACAACCTCTTCCAATTTCGATTTGATTTGCTGTTATTTTAAGTTATGCTTGGACAAAGAATGTAAACTAAAGGAAATTTTATTTTTGTCTAGATAAAAAAAAGCAGTAACCAGTAAACTCTTCCATTTTTTTCTTTGACTTGCTAATAGCTGAGGTCATGTTTGGATAAAGAATATAAATTTTTAAAAATTTAATTTGCTAATAGCTAAAACAATAGATAAAAAAAGATATTTTGATATCAACTATGTGATTAGGTTATAAAATTTAAAAAAATAAAATAAAGTGGAGATATTTTCATGCTATTTTAAAGTATTACGTAAAAGTTCTTCGTCTAAACTGATAAGCCCTTACAACTGCTACAATGTTGCTTGCCATATTTATTTCCTAGTTCTCGTCACGTGACATCCATGTTACAAAGACTGTCAAAAAAAAAGTTATAAATTCTTTTAAGATTAACATTTGATAAACATTTCACATCTATGGGATACTTACCGCTTTTACGATACAAATCGAAACCTGTTTTTTGCAATTAATTTCGTTTTTAAATTCAGTACATTCTTAGGAGTAGTTGGTAAACGAAAACAAAAAACTTGTCTAGTTGGGCGTTGCACCTCTTTAAGAATGATTGCAATTTAACAGGCTTTTCTTTATAGCCAAGGGCGCGAGATCTTGGTTAAGAAAGCATAACTGACCGCGTAAAGAAGGAAAGGCTTTAACAGAAGTCACTCACACGTCGGATTTTGTTGTTGTTTCGCGTTATTTTGAGTTCAGCTGTCCCGTTTCCAGCTTGTTTTGGTACTGATTATAGTGATTGACTAGTAATTAATTACAATAACTTTTCCTCAAAAGGAAAAGAAAATGAACATTTCGAAAGAACATATGACTTCCATGTTACTCAGCATTCAGTGTCATGAATTGTAAATTTATGAATTTTTAAACATGAAACACTTGTTCTAAAGCTCAGATATTTTTAATAGTTTTATAAAAATTCACATTTCTTATAAATTTTAATTAACATTCAGTTGACAATTTTAATTGACAAGTAACACGGAGTCATACGTTCTTTAAAAATTTTCATCTTTTATCTTTAAAGGAAAAAGTTATTGTAATTAATTATTAGTCAATCGTTAATCAGTACCAAAACATGCTGTTCCGTTTGCAGTATGTTTTGGTACTGATTATAGTGATTGACTAATAATTAATTACAATAACTTTTCCTTAAAAGGAAAAAAAAAAAATGAAAATTTCGAAAGAACATATGACTTCCATGTTACTTAACATTCAGTGTTATGAATTGCGAATTCATGAATTACAAAAACTGAAACATTCCTTCAGTAGCTCGGGTATTTTTTAACAGTTTTATAAAAATTGACATTTCTTAGAAATGTTAATTAACATTCAGTTGATAATTCTAATTGATAAATAACATGGAGGCATACCTTCTTTAGAAATTTTCATTTTTTATCTTTTAAGAAAAAAGTTATTGTAATTAATTGTCAAATTAATTATTAGTCAATATAATCAGTACCAAAATATTGCAAACGGAACAGCATGTTTTGATAGTGATTATAGTCATTGACTAATAATTAATTACAGTAACTTATCCTTAAAAGGAAAAAAAAAAAAAAATGAAAATTTCGAAAGAACATATGACTTCCATGTTACTTAACATTCAGTGTTATGAATTGGGAATTTCAAAACTGAAACAATTGTACAGCAGCTAAAATATGTTTAATAATTTAAAAAATTGACATTTCTTACAAATGTCAATTGACAACTGAATGTTAAGTAACATGGAGTCATATGTTCCTTCCTGATTTTTTGCAATTTTTCCTTATAAGAAAAGGTTATTGTAATTAATTATAGTGATTGACTAATAATTAATTACAATAACTTTTCCTTAAAAGGAAAAAAATGCAAGTATTCTGTGTTATGAATTGTTTTTTATTCTTTCTAACGCAGCTGGCAAACACTTAGACAGCTTGGTCATGGATGCCTTAAGGCAAGCGCTGCACAGACGTTACTCACTTTGCATTACCCAGGGGGCGCGTGTAACTTGAAGATAAGCCACGGACGCGGAGTAACAATGTCCCCCCCCAACGCTCTACGATCATATTGACCGGGTCCTACGATTTAAAGTGGATTCCGAACCACTATACACATCCAGGGCACCGCCGAGACTCGAACCCGAAACCTGAGGCACCGAGCGCCAGAGCGCTAGCCATTCGACCATTCAGGCCCCGTGTTATGAATTATAAATTCATCAATTTTTAAAACTGAAGCATTTGTTCATTTTAATGGTTTTATGATAATTGAAATTTCTTAGAAATGTCAATTGTCAATTAGAATTGTCACCTGAATGTTAAATAACATGGAAGCATATATTCTTACGAGATCTGTAGTTTTTTTCTTTTAAGGAAAGTTATTGTAATTAATTATTAGTCAATCACTATAATCAGTACCAAAACATACTGCAAACGGAACAACATGTTTTGGTACTGATTATAGTGATTGACTAATAATTAATTACAATAACTTTTCCTTCAAAGGAAAAAAAAAAATTCAAATTTCGAAAGAACATGAGACTTCTATGTTACTTAACATTCAGTGTTATGAATTGTGAATTAAATTTCAAAACTGAAACAGTTCTACTTCAGCTAAAATATGTTTAATAGTTTATAAAAAATGACATTTCTTAGAAATGTCAATTGTCAACTGAATGTTAAATAACATAGAGTCATATGTTCTTCGAGATTTGCAGTTTTTTCCTTTTAAGAAAAGGTTATTTTAATTATAGTGATTGACTAATAATTAATTACAATAACTTTTCTTAAATGGAAAAAATGCGAACATTCAGTGTTATGAATTGTAAATTCATGAATTTCAAAACTGAAACATTTGTTCAGCAGCTCAGATATTTTTTAATTTTTTTATAATAATTGAAATTTCTTAGAAATTTCAACTGTTAATTAGAATCGTCAACTGAATGTTAAGTAACATGGTGTAAAATGTTCTTTCGAGATTTGTATTTTTTTCCTTTTAAGAAAAAGTTATTGTAATTAATTATTAGTCGATCATTATAATCGGTACCAAAACAAACTGCAAACGGACAGTATGTTCTGGTACTGATTGTAGTGATTGACTAATAATTAATTACACTGAAACATTTGTACAGCAGCTCAGATATTTTTTTAATAATTTATAATAATTGATATTTATTTGAAATATTCATTTATTATACGTCATTTATATAGTCTGTTTGCTAGATAAAAGCGCTATAGTTTTGACTTTTCCCGATTATAAGAATTATTTTGAATAATTTATTTTAATATCAAATACTTGACTTTGAATCATTCTCCACTAATAAAATAATGCGTAAGATTTATACCAAAATCAGGTGTATTAAGGGACTCATAAATAAAACTCACATTTGTATCACCTTTACATCTACAAGTGGGAAAAATGAGTGGGGAAGTTTTTCTTTTAGACTTTTTAAGGGTAATTAGCACACATTTGTGTCAGAAAAACACCCACGCAAATAGACTGATGTCAACAATTATCAAAACACACATCCAAATTAAGCGAATGGAAATCGAACCCATTATTTTGATGTAGTACCTCAGATGTAATGCCTGAAGACTATGCAAACGTCATGAAAAAAAATATTTAGTAAAGTTGACTTTGTAAAGATAAATTTGTTTCAGTGAACAGTTGGGTTACGTGTAATTCGATTTGAGTTTGATCCTTGCTCGTGGCATACATTGCAGCTTCTGCTTTAAAAGATTAGTAGACCCTTTAGAGATTATGATCTCCGACTGTTTGAGAGTTCCACTTGTTGTCTCCTATGAATAGAAAAAGAGGAAAAAAGTAATTAAAGAGGAGAAAATGTGGAGAAAATAATTAAAGTGGAGAAAAGTAATTAAAGAGGAAAAAGGAGAAAAGCAATAAAAGAGGAGAAAAGGAAGAGAAAAGTAATTAAAGAAGAGAAAAAGAGGAGAAATGTAATTAAAGAAAGTTTTTGATATATTATGGTGGAGAAATAATATTAAATATATTTAAATATTCTTTAATATTTAATGAAATAGAAATAGACCCAATTTATATACAAGACACAATCAATAAATGAATTGATTACTTTTGCTTATCATTTAAACTCATCGCGATTATCTTTGAGGAAGTGTTCCTAATCTTGCACAGTCAGTTATTATGGAGTTTTATCAGAACGTCTTATCAGCCACAACGCAACAGAATCCTAAGAAACATAAACACTCGTGTATATTAAGAACTTAATCGGCGAGGCCTTTTGCACTCGTCTAATCTTTATTTTTATTTGATTTGATACAAAGTTATATCTGTGTATACAACTTGACTACTATCACAACATCGACAGATCTTTTGAAGTGTGAAATGATATCTGTTTCTTTAGTTTTTTAAAAAGGCACTTAAAAAAAAATAAATTCATTCAAATTCCAACATGAATTTAAATTTTATACACCAATAGATATTGTATACTGGTTTTCTCGTAATTTTTCATTTTTTATTTGCATACTATTTTTCCTACTTATCGTGGAGTACTTCACTAGATGATATTTGTTACTAATGCATTGGTTTGTAATGAATCAGACTATGTCAACCAGCGTATCACCTCATACATTTCATCCACAAGTGAGTAAAATAGGATAATTGCCTTCTTGAAAGTAATAAGGAATCGATCCACCTTTGTGTTTAGCCGTACATATTCAGGTGCGAAAGTTCTGAACACTGCATATCAAAACAAGTTTGCTTTCAATTTGAATGGAAATCGAAACAACGACGGTTTTGTTTGTTATGTTTCGAGGAATAGAAATTACTATTCGGTTTAGTGCCCGCTTTGGTCAAGCATAAAATGATTTATGACTTTTCAAGGATTTATGATCAAAGGTTTTACGGCCATCTGAAAGACGATTGGATGCGCGGCCAGATAGCCAATGGACTAGCGCTCTAGCTTTTGGTATCACAGACTTCAGGTTAGAATCCTGGAGCTGATATGGATGTTTGTTATCCACGTTAAATTGTAGGTCCCGGTCTAATTAGCCTAAAGTGTACAAAAGATGACAGTAGAGCGACAAACTAAACCAAACAACTGGATACCCTTTTAAAGCCATACCCAGATTTCAATCATTTGACAGAAGGCTCATCTACCCCCTAACGATGTAGTTTGAATAAGAAAAACAAGCCCATTTATCTTCCGACGCATCTAATCGTCTTTCAGATAGATGTTCGTAGATTCTTTGATACGTGACTAAAACTGACACCCGACCGACAGGTAATTCTTCTCTCTGAAAACTGACAAATGAAATTGCATGTATTTCGACTTTTATCCAAACTGCAACAAACCGGTTTGGTGTGCGGTGGTCAAAATGTTCACATGCTAATATAATTACGTATATATAGTTCAAACTGCAACCCTCAGTAACAGACAAATATTCGCCCGAATGCTTCAAATCTTTAACTCAACTTTATACGTGAAGTGAGAAAACCAAGAAAATATACTTCCACGGTTATCACTAGGTAACATAATTTTTTTTTTTTAAAAAAAAATATTTATGCCCGTAACAATAGATCAGAATTTTGATAAGTAAAAAGTCATAAGAATCTCAATGAATATTTAAAGTATGAAATACCACATATTGTTCTGATAGCAGAAACTTTCATTAAAAGATTCTTCTTGCTTTCACTTGAACGCAGACACACAATAAAAATGCATCATCTGTGTAGAACAAAATATCAATTTCAAACCGACATAATAAACAAAGAGGATAAAATGCAAACAAGAAATAAACTTTAGACTTAACGTGACGCAACTAAAAACTACATTAACAAGATAGGATATAAATAGAAATGTAAACATTAAAGAAAAGAAAATAACCCTGCGAAGACAAAAATAACCAAAATACAACAAGGAAAAACGAAATCGTGTTATAAAATTAGTAACACTAGAACTTTATCGCTATTTTTTTTTTTCTCCATAAAATTACGCTATCTTTTATAAACATACACTGCTGCAATATTAGTTTGCAGTTCTTTTAATACAATTAAAACTATTGCAAATCTTATGTAGACAACATATTAACTGAATAAAAGATTATATTTTACATATATATTGTTAAAATGCATAAAATTTGCAATTAAAAAATATGAATCATGCAATACTATTCGATTAGAAAGCATCAAAGAAAGTTAATTATCTAAATTATAATTAGATGAACGATCGTAGCTCAACAAGTACAAAACTATAGAGTAAATTATTTGAAAGAAGATTATTAATGCGAAATATTTTTAATACCTAAAGTGCTTTTAAATCTTATAAAGTAAATTCTCATGTGTGCACTTAAGAAACGTGGTATGTCTACTCAAGCTATTTTAAAGAGAGAGAAAATTACTCGAAACAGTGTGCCGTCTGGAAAATTCTATTATAAATAAAAATTTAACTTTCTCAATGCTTTGGGAAAAGGGTGTGCAATTTATCTGAATAAAAATTTCAACAAGCTATATAAAAATTGACTTCAAACAGTGAAGCCTTCATTAGATTTTCTAGCAAATTTTTTTTTTTCTGTTACCCTGCAGTTTTACATTATGCTTTTATTAAATTTAAAGAAACTTTACACTGACAAGAGCTGAAAGAAGGGCATACGTACTGAGTGTTAAACTAAGTAATACTAACTATATTTACTACTAATAGAAAGTGGAGAAAGGGAAGAACAACGGAATTCTTGAAACTAAAAATAACGAAATGCATTTAAATGTAACAGAATATAATGTAGTTGGAACAAAATTGCTTTTCGGGAGTCAATAAAGGTTTACACAATAGTTTTAATAAAAATGGATAGAAAAGACTTGTAAAAAGGACGCGTCTACATAGTACTGTATACATTAGATATTCTGGCTTCTTAAATATTGTTGTGACGATTTGGATACATATTTATATAGTATTTATAACGTATTTATAAATATTTTTTGTACTAATGTAAAATTGTTTGTAATTATTATATAATTAATGTGTTGTTGTGGAATATTTTAATGTGGTGTTGTTAAGGACTTTAGGTTTTAATAAAAAGATGTTGTTAAGGACTTTAGGTTTAAATACACTAAATACAATATCAAACACTAAAATACGCAATAACCTTTCAAGGAACACACACAAGATGATTTGGGTGTCAAAATGTATTTATAAATATTTTTTGTATTAAGGCAAAACTGTTTGTAATTATTATATAATTCCTGTGTTGTGGTGGTATATTTTATGTGTGTCCCTTGAAAGGTTTATTGCGTATTTTTAGTGTTTGGGGGAGTCGGTTTAATGTGTTTTTTCTCAGTTCGAGTTATTGTGACAAGAATTTAAAGCTGAAAGTATCTAACAACACCATAATATTCTTGACACAATTTTTTAAACATATCAAGGGTATGATAATTCATTTCTAAGTATGTAAATACGAATGTGCTGCGTAAACAAATTCAGCGTATCTAATAAACAGACATTAATATAGAATTTTTGACAAAAATGTAGATGAATTGATTGCATTGACAGTTATATCAAAGTTATTAGAATGACTAATTGGAGAACTTAATGTTTGAGAAAGACCCTGATTCATACGGGTCTGTATAGCAAAGAGAAGAAAAATATTTGCATATCAGTATATGTGTATACTTATACAATTTATATCAGTTAAAATATTTCGTTAAATGTAGGCATGTTTGTTATTATTTTACAAATACATTTCCAATAACTTTTTTTCCGATATTTTTCTTCCAATTATTTGTTGTTGCCTCATTTAAATAATTAAATTTTTTTTTAGATTTTCTTTATTTATACGATGAGTTAAACATTTTAAAATCCACTATTGTGTTTTCTGATTCAAATGTTGAATACTTCACAGTTAATTTCCAATGAATTAATCATTTTTTTTTCAATAGTGATGCAGAATTGTAAAAAAAATTACTTCCTGTAATGTGATTGACAGGAAGTCCCTAAAAAGGACACATTTTACACAAATTAAACTATCGAATGCCTGCTGTCGGTATCCTGCCAACTACTCCTCTGAATATCCTTTACCTCGCAATTCCTCCTAATATCCCTTGGAGACAGAGCAGAGCTCTCGCATCTCTCAGTTACTGGGCAGAAACCTAATATCTCAGTCACCCAACTCCACGAGAATCCCAATATGCATCATTTAAACAGTCTATTTATTTGCATGTTACTGAGCCTCTACGGTTTAATAAATCACAGAAGATTCGAGGATTTATTAAATCATACCTCTTCATTTTGAGGTTCAGGAAATTCCTTGTTTCTCATGAAGAAAGGATTATCTTTTTAATTCTGTGGTCTTAAATTCATTTGAAAGGGGGGGATAAAAAGCAAACTATCTCTACTTTATGTCTTCCAGATGTGCTTTTATTTTATCCATTTAATAGCATAACGTGATTACCTTTTTATTGTATTTATATGGGTTACTGATTTTCATTAATTATTTTGTTAATGGGTTACTGATTCGCATTAATTATTTTGTTCATTGGCTACTGATTCTCATTAATACTTAACTAAGATAATCTTAAGGTTTAAAAATCCAAGGTTTTTCTGCGAATTATAAGCAGGAAATTACAACAATTACAATCTGTGGTTTTCAAGTAATTTTTACATATAACACATTGCGTAAAGCCAATTCATGACAAAGTTCTTTCAATAACAATCGGTAAATAGTTTTTAGGTTAAAATACAATTTTTTTTTTTTAATCGAAGATTTTACTATTTTGCAAAAGATATTGACAAATTATTGCAGTAAACATATTAAATCGCATTGACCAATACATAGATTGATTCTGTGAAAGATAGTATTGTGATTATATTTAACCGTTCATTTAAAAAATATAACGAGTTTTGCCTTATCAGTTTTATATTTGGAAAGAGACATATTCGTTAAATAATACATTTTTAGTTATGCATTAATGATGAGATTGTTTGGCATATGCTTCGGTTACATATTGATCGAGGGGAAAAAAGGATGATTTGAAATTACGAGACACTCTGATTATAATTTTTAATGTTTCTAAAGAAAATCTTAAAATAAATTTACTTTTTAATTTACTTAATTAACATAATTTTACTTTTTGTTTCACAAGTCAAAATTTACAATTAAAATATGTAACTATTTTAATTTATTTTTAAAAGTAGAAAATTATGCAAACAAGATTATTAAAAAAATATAGAAACTGTATTTATTAAGAAAATGACCCATTTGAAAAAAATGCAGCACAAATAAATATAAAAAAAAAGGAATTGCAGTTCAAAATTAAAGAAAAAAAAAACTTATATGAAATTAACAAAATTTTACTTTTGTTTCATGCATTAATGAACTATCCTAATACATGTTTAAAAATTTACAATTAAGATATGTAACTATTCTAATACATTTTTAAGAGTAGAAAATATAAAAGAATATTATTTAAAAATAAACAAACTATATTATGAATAAAACACGACCCATTTAAAAAACGCGGCACAAATAAATGTAAAAAAAAGATAATTGAATTGCAGTTCAAAATATAAGAAAGAAAAAAACTTAATACAACAAAAAGTTAAATTGTGTTAATTTCGATATAAGTCGAATACAATTAAGATATGTAACTATTCTAACACATTTTAAGGATAGAATGATATACAAGATTATTTAAAAAATAAACAAACTGTATTTATGAAGAAAGAACCCATTAAAAAATGCCAATCAAATGTAAAAAAAAAAAAAATTAATTGTAATTCAAAATCTAGGAAAGAAAAATAAAATTTATATGGATATTAACAGAATTTTACTTTCGTTTCAGAAGTCAAAATTTACCATTACAATATGTAATTATTCTAATGCATTTTAAAAAGTAGAAAATATATAATTAAGCGCATTTAAAAAATAAACAAACTGTATTTATGAAGAAAACAAACCATTTAAAAAGGGCGACACAAGTGTAAAAAAATGAATTGCAGTTTAAAAATCCAAAGCAGAAAAATAAAACTTACATGAAAATTAACAAAATTCTATTTTTCTTTCATCAGTCAAAATTTACAATTAAGGTATGTAACTATTCTAAAAATATTTTTGAAGTAAAAAAATACACAAACAAGATTATTTGAAAAAATAAATCAACTGTATTTATGAAGAAAAACAACTCATTTAAAAAATGCGTCGCAAATAAATTTAAAAAAGACGGTACAAATAAATTTTAAAAATGCGGCACAGATAAATCTAAAAGGAATTACAGTTCGAAATCAAGAAACTTATATGGAAATTAACAGTATTTTACTTTTTGTTTCATAAGTCAAAAATTTACAATTAAGATATGTAACTATTCTAATATATTTTTAAGAGTAGAAAAATATACAAACAGATTATATAAAAAATAAACAAACTGTATTTATTAAGAAATCAACCCATTTAAAAAATGCGCCATAGAAATTTTACTTTTTGTTCAATGTTTATAATTTACAATTAAGATATATAATATATTTTTAAAAAGTAGAAAAATATACAAACAACATCATTAAAAAATAAACAAACTGTGTTTATGAAGAAACAATCTATTTGAAAAAATGCGAAAAAAAAAAATGAATTGCAATTTAAAAGTTCAAAAGAAAAACAAAACTTATGGAACAAAAAGTAAAAATTCTGTTAATTTTCATATAAATCCAAAATTTACAATTAAGATGTGTAACTATTCCAAAACATTTTTAAGAGTAGAGAATTTAAAACAAACAAGATTAATTAAAAAATAAACAAACTGTATTTATTAAGAAACAAAATCTATTTTTAAAAAGTAACATGCAAAAAATAATTGTAAAAAAATGAATTGCAGTTCAAAATCCAAGAAAAAAAAACAAAACTTATATGGAAATTGACAGAATTTCACTTTTTGTTTAATGAGTTAAAATTTACAATTAAAAATACGTAACTATTCTAAGAATATATAACTATTCCATGTAACTATTTTAAGAGTAGAAAAATGTACAAACAAGATTATTTAACAAATAAACAAACTTTATTTATTAAGAAAACAATCCATTTAATAAAATTGCGACACAAATAAATGTAAAAAAAAACAAAAAAAAAACATTTATTGCAATTTAAATTCAAGAAAGAAAACAAAACTTATATGGAAATTAACAGAATTTTACTTTTGTTTCATAACTCAAAATTTCCAATTAATTTGATACGTAACTATACTAAAACATCATTAAATAATAAGTTTCAAAATGTATTTAATTTTAATAGCTATTTAATGGCCATTTCAACAAAAAAAGAAAACCAACCTAATAATAAAAAGCTACAATGAAACTTTACCCTTGACATTTTCAGACCTTGAAAGCATTAGTTAATTCACATCTTAAGTTCAGATTTATATTTTAGCCATTGAGCTGAGATAAGATATCGTGAAAGTACTTTACAGGTAAGTAATTTTTTAATCGATTGTAATATCGCACTTCATTACTTAGGAGCAATAAAAAAAAGAAGTTTGACATTTCATCACGCAAATGAGAGTAAAGCATGTCTGTTAAAAGTAATTATTTTGCCAAGTATTGAGAAATCAGTCGCCTACAGGAGAAAGTATAGAAGTTAAAAGTAATAAAAATCCTATTAGTGTTATCATTCTTTGCATAAATTTTTTATTTTAATCTCCTGTTTCATTTGGCGTTGATACTTTGAATCTGATATAATCACGCATCGTTAAGATAATAATCGAAGGTTTTCTATAAATTCACATAAATTGTTTTTAAGACGAATTAAGTCTGTACTTATTCTATTAAAAAGTAGATTTAGAAAACAGTGTTTCATTCTTTGGTACTAATGGATGTTTCTTTTTTTTTTTTTTTTTCAGTTATAGCAAATTATTATGAATCAAATTTACTAAAAGTAATTATTAAATGGAAATCACAGATACATTGTAAAAAGATTTCAGTAAGTTTTCGAAAAGAAAATAGTGAAAAAGTCAAATATTGACATAAATATGATACATCGAAAGGATAAAATCATCATACCATATAGACTCACTTATTATTACAACAAAAAAAAATTACTTTTCTAATATTAGAGATAATTTTTAGTACCAATCGTAACACTTTATTATATGAAAATATGAAATCCCAATTAAATAATGTAATATTTTGTCATCATATTTGTAAAAAAATTTTATATATATATGTTTGCGCCAACGCGCAAGGATACTAGCGGCGAAAAAAAGTGTGTGTACATGCGCCTACGAGCGCATAAGTGCGAGTGTAATGCCAGAGAGGCAAGAGTGAAGCACGGCTGCGAGTGGCTGTGACTGTCGTGTAAATAAAGTGATTGTTACGTTTTAAACCTTTGGTTTTTATTGGCTGTTAGTGTGAGTGTGTGATACAGTCCGCTAAATAAGAGAACATGTGTTAGTGCTATTGACGACGACATTATATTAGAAACTGAATTTTTAGTATCAATCTTTACACACTTTTTTTATATGAAATCCCAATGAAATAATGTAATACTTTATCATCAGATTTGTAAAAAAAATAATTCAGTCAACTCCAACTCAGATTAGGGATTTTATAGAACTATGAAGTGAGCCTTATAGAAAAAAATTACTTTTCTATTATTAGAAATAATTTTCAGTAATCAATCATCACACTTTAATTATATGAAATCTCAGTTAAATAATGTAGTTAAGACTTTGCCCATCAAGATTTAGCCAAAAAAATGAATTCAGTGCTCTAACTCCAGAATAGGGATTTATAGGAGTACTCAGTGGGCACTTATAGAAAAAATTGCTTTTCTATTATTGAAATAATTTTCAGTATCAATCATCACACTTTATTATGTGAAATCTCAGTTAAAATAATAGTTAAGACTTTTTGTCATCAGATTTGTAAAAAAAATAATTCTGGTAATACAACTCAGATTAGGGATTTATAGAACTATGAAGTAGGCCTTACCTAGAGAAAAAATTACTTTTCTATTATTAGAAATCATTTCATTTACCAATCATCACACTTTATTATTTGAAATCTCAGTTTAATAATGTAGTTGAGACTTTGTCATCAGATTTGTAAAAAAAAAAATAATTCAGTTAACTCTAACTCAGAATAGGGATTTTTTAGAGCTATGAAGTGAGCCTTATAGAAAAAAAATTACTTTTCTATTATTAGAAATAATTTTCAGTACCAATCATCACACTTTATTATATGAAATCTCAATTAAATAATGTAGTTGAGTCTTTGTCATCAGATTTGTAAAAAAAAATTATTCAGTTAACTCTAACTCAGAATAGGGATTTTTAGAACTATGAAGTGAGCCTTATAGAAAAAAATTACTTTTCTATTATTAGAAATAATTTTCAGTACCAATCATCACACTTTATTATATGAAATCTCAGTTAAATAATGTAGTTAGTTGATACTTTTGTCATCAGATTTGTAAAAAAAAATAATTCAGTTAACTCTAACTCAGAATAGGGATTTATAGAACTATGAAGTGAGCCTTATAAGAAAAAATTACTTTTCTATTATTAGAAATAATTTTTCTGTACCAATCATCACTTTATTATATGAAATCTCAGTTAAATAATGTAGTTGAGATTTTGTCATCAGATTTGTAAAAAAAAAAAAAAAAAAAAAAAAAATCATTCAGTTAGCTACTACTCAGAAAAGGGATTTACAGTACACAAAAGATTTGTGTATCATTATTGTGTGTTATGTCAGTATTTTTAAAAACTATAACACCTAGGAATCCAATTTTTTTTTTTTTAATCTATTGCGTTGCCAAAATAACGAAAGAATTGTTATTAAATATATTTTTATGAAACAATAATTAATAGTGGTAATTTGTTTCGTTAAAAAATTGTTCACAGAAGGAAATCTCATTAACTTGATTTTTAAATAATTTATTTTTTTATATAACTTTTTTCAATTCATTTCATATTGCTTTTTTTTTTAGTTTAACTATCAATATATATATATATAAACATTATGCTATATATATATATATATATATATGAATTTTTTAAATGTAATTTCTTTAAATTTTTAAGTAAGTTTTTGTAATCTATTGCGCTGAAAAAATCATGATATAATTCTTATTAAATATATTTTTTATGAAACAGTAATTAAGAATGGTAATTTGTTTTGTTAAAATGGTTCATTGATAAATTTCATTAACTTGGATTTTTTTTTTTTTTTTTTTTTTTGAATGATTTACTTCTTTATATAACATTTTTAGATTTATTTTAAATTACTTTTTTTTTTACTAACAATTAATAGAATGTTTATAAAACTTTCTAAAATATTTATAGAAAACAAGTTAAGAAAATCAAAAAAATTTGGCTTTTAAATCAAACGTAAACGTAAAGCAGAAATAAATTTGAGTGTCAGCCAATTTTGCAAAATTTCTCAAAAAGAATTTATGTCGATCGGTTATCGCTTCCGCTCTTTTATCACCAAGACCTCGGCAAAAGTGACATCAGAATATCACATCACAATTTCATCACGAGGTCTGAAAAGGAATCGATCCATTATTCCCTCTTTCAGAAATTCCTACCTTGAAATGCAATATAATATGACGATCAGACCGTGAAATATGAGCCTTTCTCTGACAGATCTTCATTTTCATGAAAATATAGGAATAAATACCGTTCGACTACACCAGAGACCTTGTGCAAAAATAATATTGATTCTTTCCTGTTCCGTAAGCTTCATTTGTGCTTTTCACGCTAGTGTAACGAAAACGACCTTGACCATGACAGCCGCCAAGGTCATTTGTACTCGAATGCGAGATCTTTGATAACAGCAGCATCGGAGGAAAAAACAACTGCTCTGTTCTAACTGCGTAGTGGGTGCCATTTTTAGAGATGGTCATAAACAACTTCAGCGCTGTTTTCTGCCGTGCCTCGAAATTTTCCTGATCTTTTTATTGCTTTTTGTACTCTACACCTACTGGTGGAATCCAAGAATTTTGTTTATCATTTCAGATATTTCTCACATAGCATACGCTAACGAAAAGTAGGGATTATTTTACTAATTCATTCGACAGGAAGCGAGATTCATTTGACCTACATTGGGCAGGTGGTATACGCATAATAATTTCTAACGTTCGCTTGTAGTTTGGAAGCTCGTAATGTGACGTGATTGTTTACAAAAGTTGATGACTTGTTAAAAGAAAATGTCAGCAATAGTTTTTAATCTGAATTTATCTAAATTTTTAAATTACCCATTTCTCGTGTTAGCTATCGAAATAGAACACTGTTTCATTTTTATTATTATATTTATTAAAACAAATTATTTTAAATGCAAATTGCAGATATTTCGTATATAGCATACGCTAACGAAATGTAGGGATTATTTTACTAATTTATTCGACAGGAAGTGAGATTCAGATTCAATTGAACCCATTGGACAATTGAATCGCATTTATAGTAATTTTTTATATTTATTAAAACAAATTATTTTAAATGCAAATTTCAGATATTTCGTATATAGCATACTTTAACGAAATGTAGGGATTATTTTACTAATTCGACAGGAAGTGAGATTCATTTGACCTACATTGGACAGGTCCTATACGCGTAATAATTTCTAATGTTCACTTGTAATTTGAAAAATGCGTAATGTGACGTGATTGTTTACAAAAGTTGATGACTTGTTAAAAAAATGTCAGCAGTAGTTTTTTTGAATCTGAATTATGTCAGCTATCGAAGAGAAGCTTAATTTTTATTTTTATATTTATTAAAACAAATTATTTTAAATGCAAATTTCAGATATTTCGGATATACCATGACTTTAACGAAATGTGGAATTATTTTACTAATTCGACAGGAAGTGAGATTCAATTGACCTAGATCGGACAGGTGCTATACGCATAATAATTTATAATGTTCACTTATAATTTGAAAATGTGACATGATTGTTTACAAAAGTAGATGACTTATTTAAAACAAAATGTCAGAATTTTTTTAATCTGCCTTATGTCAGCTAAAGAGAACACTGTTTCATTTTTATTTTTATATTTATTAAAAGAAATTATTCTTAACGCAACTTTTCAAAGATGAATTATTTATAGATAACCATGATTAATAGGCATAAATATCAATAATATATATATTCGCAAAAGGACATTGGACAGGTGCTATACGCATAATAATTTCTAACGTTCGCTTGTAGTTTGGAAATGCGTAATGTGCCATAATTGTTTACAAAGTTGATGTTCTCGTTAAAAAAATGCCAGTAATAGTTTTTAAATCTGAATTATGTCAGCTATCGAAAGAGAACACTGTTTGATTTTTATTTTTTATATTTATTAAAACAAATTGTTGCACCATTAAATGCAACTTTTCATATTGAATTACTTATAGATAACTGTGAATAATACATATATAAATAACATTATATATATATATATATATAGTCACAAAGGATGAAAAGTATATGTTATATCAATATAATTTTATTTTTCTCAATTAAAAATTTTCTTAGGCATGAAAGTTTAATTAGATAATAGTAATAGGACAATTGGGCCTGATGGCCGAGTAAGGTTCGAGACCCGACGGTGCCTCGGATATTTTTGTAGTGGTTCGGAATCCACTTTAAACCGTAGGTCTGAGTCTAATATGACTGTCAGAGCGCTGGGCTGGCAACCCTACCCCGTAAAAAAAAATCTCATGTCTCTGAATTTGCCAGTAGGCAGACGGCTTGACCCACCATGGAGCTGTTGCACCATTAAAGAAGAAGAATAGGACACTGTTCTTGATTGATTATTTTATTTCATAAGGATAAGAATTAATACATTTTACATATAAGATAAAAAGAAACATATATAGTATTTCTTAGGGCATAAAAACAGAAAAATTATATTACACCAATTTTTAAAAGTATGTGTTATTTAAATAGAGATTAAACTTTGTAAAAATTTACTGTTGTAATTCATATTCCCACCTTCCTTTCATGTTTTCCTACATCATTTTTTTTTTTTTTTAATTGACAAAAAAATATAACTTTCAAATGATAATGCAGAAAATAGTTGACCTATTATGTAATAAATACAGTATATGAGTGTATCTAAGCTGTAAAAGACAATTTTAAAAATAGTATTGAAAATTTTACGTCAGTATTCAGGCTTGTAAACATGGAAATCTCGGACAAGTCACTACTCTTATGTCAATAAATGAAACGAAAAGTTCATAACCGATTTCTAAAAAAAATTAAATTTATTTTCTTAAAAGCAAGAAAAATTATTGACGCTGTTGTATGTGTTACACTTTTAACATAATTCAGTTACGCATAATAAATAATAACTATTCATTGAATCAAAGCTTATAAGTATAATAATAGGCTATAATCAAATTTAACTTAATCAGGAACAAATTTTGACTTCGAAATTTAAGAAATAAAATCTAAGTAAAAATCGAAAGTTATATGAATTTTATATTGCTATAATGAATTTGGTTCGCCTAATAAACAAGTAGCTAAAAATATAATAATAATAACTTTGAAAAAAACCCCACAATATCTTGAAACCAATACTTAGAAGTTTTTAATTATTAGCTTGTGAAATTCAACCTTTTATTCCATGTTGGAAAAAAAAGGAATTGACCTTCATGATCTTCATTAATTGATCGGCCATTTATATTTATTATTTTTAAATGGTCATTTTATTCTTTTATTTTATGAATTGATATAAATTAAATACCCGCACGCCAATTTCGTACGTTGCAGTCACTCCTTTGAGAAACGAGTAGACTCGATAAAAATTTTGATAGCATATTTGAAGCGTCTAAGGCTGTCCGGAGAAACGTGACGCCTTCAGTTAACATACACGCACGGAATTAATGCATGAAAGTTGCGGGAAGTGTCCCATTTGTTGAGTTAAAGAAATTATTTAGCTTAGTAATGGCATATCCCAAGAATGACAAATCGAAATGTATCAAACAGACAGACAAGTAGCCTTTTATGTCGTTATTATTTTCTTTTAATTTGATATTATTGTTTCATTTATTATACTATTGTAAATTTAAATGAGTCGTCTAATTTTAATTTCAAGTAGTTTTCGATTGGTGAATTTAATGAATTTCGTGTCGCAACAATCAAGGCCATCCAAGTGAGACATCTCTGATTAGGCGCCAGAATTCTTCATCGGTTAATTCAATAGACAAGATCTCTTTCAGCACAATCAAGTCTTTGCAGTATAAATCCTTCCTCTCTATCTAGAATTCTTTATTTTCGAAAATTTTAATATTTTAATGAGGGTTTGCATAATCAATTTACGTATAAATATTTGCTTGAACTATCTGACACGATAAACTCTAGTTTATTTGATAATATTTATTATTAATTTAATATTCTGCTTAAAATTATTATTTTATTTTAGAAAAATATAGGTCTTTGAAAAATTAATGGAAAATAATGCAATACAATAGGGTTTGAATAGCAATAGCATCAGGGTAAAAAAACAAAAAACAATAGTGTTTGAAAAGCAATACATAAGGATAAAAAGCAATAAATAAGGATAAAAAAAAGTAATACAATAGGGTTTGAATAGCAATACAATAGGGTAATAGTTTTGAGTAACAAGGGCACTGTTTAAATAAAAAAATGCTGAAATTTAGGAAAAACGTCATATTTCATTTTAAAAAAATTATTTTTAACTGCTAATTAATCTGCTGCTATCTTAACCTTTATGCTGAAACCTTATTTATCTTTTTTATATTATTGTTTATTTTAAATATATACATTAATTACATATTTATTAAAAAGAAAAATAATTAATAAACGTAAATAGCATTTTTTTCTCATTTGATTTGACGTCATATACTGCCAATATGACACATTTTATAATAACAGCTACTCACTCGAAACTGAGGTGCACCACAAAGGGATACTAGGCCCATAAAAAAAAAATAGAAAATCGAATTATTGGAATCTTCTTAACTGGAACTAAACCTCATTTGTGTTACCTGTGAGTAAAAAGTAAAATTAAATTTAAAAAAAATTAAATAAAAAAAAAATAAAAAAAAATAAAAAAAAAAACTCAAAGTCGAAGCTAAAGTGCATATTAGTCTATCAGTACTCGATTACTGAATAATATTACTACAATAATCAGATTACTACAATAATCAGATGATGACAGAGCCCATAAATAATTTATTACTAAATGTCTGATTAATTTTGTTTCATTTCGTATATTTTAATTTACAACTCAAACAATTAGCACTCTTTGAGATTTGGCAGAACTAACGAATCAATCTCATTTCCATCGTTGCTTGGCACTTCATGGTGAATCTGAGACGACGAGGTGCTTGGCAAGCTAGAGAACTCTAAAAGGCAATGACTTCGGTCAACTTTGTTGAACTCTTTTGTGTGCATTTTCTTCTTTATTTTGTATTGTTCCCATTTTGCATCGCCTTACCATTGGAAATAAAAAAAAAAGAATGCATTTAAATCAAAAATAAAATACAATCTGTCCTTTTTCAAAATACTTAAGTGTCAATTAGAAAAAAAAAATGCTGAATAATGAAAACAAAAGAAATTCATCAATACAAGACACCTACTCTTTCAGAAATAATGTTTATTATGAAATACATGAAATGACTGTAGCGCGACTTTTTAATTTCTGTCTGAGTTTAACTTCTTTTATTGCTTCAATGACTCAGAGATTTTTGACTAGATTTTGAAATGTAGCTTCCGGAATCTTTTAACTGAATTAAACCACATTTGTGTTACCTGCATGAGTAAAAGCAAAGAAAAACACCCCTCAATTATCTGACAAGTTGAAAACTGTAGTGAAAGTGCACATCAGTCAATCAGTATTTGATTATTGAGTGTTTTCAATGACACTAAACAGATGATAACATTAATCATAAATAATTTATTACTAAATATCTGATTAATTTTGTTACTTGCTATATATTTGAATTTACAACTCTAACGAATAAAATGCATTTAAAACAAAAAAGTTTCAAAAAATAGAATACAATCTGTCCTTTTTCAAAATACTTAAGTAACAATGACAACAAATTGCTGAATAATGAAAACAAAAGAAATTCATCACAAACAGAACACCTGCTCTTTCGTAAATAATGTTTATTATGAAACACTTGATATGATGATAGCGCTGCTTTAATTTCTGTCTGAGCTTAACTAATTTTTTTTTATTGCTTCAATGACTCACAGAGATTTTCGACTCGATTTTTGAAATGCAGCTTCCGGAATATTTTCATTCAAAGAGCAGCTGCACAACCGCTTATTTCAGTATGCAATGAAACAGTATGTTAAGCGTTTTAGTATATTTTTGTTGGAAACGTGAAAAAATAATGATTTTAATTTTAATTTGCGTTATTTTTATACATTCTTACGATTTATTTTATACAGCTCATTTTAAAGATAAATTGAATTAACGTGCTATGATTTTATTTTTATGATTTTATTAACATGCTATGATTTTATTTTTATTTTTGAAAAGGCAAATTTTTTCACTCTGTTAAAAAAAATTTTTAGACAGTATTCGTATATAGACGAATTTAATGTATTCAATAATTCGTTATAATGTTTGTAAAATATAATATTCATAAAAATTATGCATCTTATATATTCATCCCAATCTATAAATTAAATACAGAAAAAATAGTTAAAAATATACATCATATTTTAAATAAATAAATGTGCATAAATATTTTAAAATATTTTTATAATATGTAAGTATGCATGTAAGATGTATATGTATTCTAAAATTTGTATCCTAAAATAAGAGGTTCATTGTACAGATGCGACAAAATTCATGTCATAGTGATTTTTTTCTTAACTGTGTCAAGCTGTGAGTTTTTTTAATCACTTTGTCATGAATCAATTTACCACACTAAGTGTTTTTAAGGAACATTAGAACTTATCTTATACCTCTCTTTGACTAGATGCTATCTCTGACCTTAATTAGTTGTAATTAAAATAGAAAGCAAGAATCAGCAGAATAAAGTTTATTTATAGAGTAGGGAAGACACAGTGGTTAGCATCCATTAATTGAGCACTTTTTTTGTTAAAATATTTTTAAATTAGATCTTAATTTGCAAAAAAAGTTACTTTGAATTAGTTCAATGAATTATTGTCCATATTGTCTCTGCCATAATTGTAACAGTGATATCATAGTTTTCGGCGTATTATAGTTGTCATTGTGATACAAATATCATAAATGTGTCATCTGTAGTTCATTGTTTGCGAGATTTACATAGGTTAACACTACCAAAAATAAAATTGCACCCCAGTGAATTCGTAGGATTACATATATAAAATTTTGTTTAGTGCAAATGCATACATACATAAATAAATGATCCCCGTTCCAAAGGAAAGTATGCTATATTTTTTGTTTTACAAAGAAATGAAAAATAAATGCTAATAAAAAATTTGGATTGCTTCGGCACTTGACAATGTATATCTTTCACAATTCTTCCAATGCAGACTTGAATGCGTTGTGGAAGGTTGTGGTAGAGAACTTCTATACATTATATTACGCCATATTTCAGTCAAGTGATATTCCAAAATTGTTACATCTGCCAGTGGAATCTTGAAGGTGATCGAGCACTTGGTGCATCATGACCCAGACATTTTCAGTTGTCGAGAGGTCTAGAGAATGGGTTTGGCATCATAATGTCTACTAATGTCGCATCATAATGTCTAGCTTTATACACACACAAAGATGCTTTAGTAGCATGTGGGCGTGCGTTATCCTGTTATACTGGGCAAATGGAAAACCGCTGGTCATAAAATGTTGATAACATATCACTGATTAAACTGTCAAAAAAAGTTTCTTGACAGTAACCAGCTTTGATCTCGATGTAAAGTTTATGACATCTCATACCAACAGACCAGGTGTTGGGCTTGTATGCTGATAACGTATACTTACATTGTGATGCATTTTCTTCTGGAAGACGACGCATCCCTTGCCTATTGTCTTTTTCACCGAGGCAAAAAATAAAATTCGCCACGAAGATTCGCCACACCCTTCCAATGTCGGATGCTACGAATCACTCCTCTACACCATTTAAGACAATTTTTTCTGTGGATCGGTGTTAAAGGTAATCAGTGTGCTAGGCAGTAACATCATAATGGAAATAGTAAAAATCTGTTTCATGCACTTTGTGTTATGACAGATGACGGTGGAACACGATACCAGTCTGCTTCCAGTTGAAAAGCAATTGCAGATCTATCCCATAGGAGTTACCTTTCATCCACTAACGTGATCTGTCAGATCCTTGTCAATGTTAGCTAATATAACATAGGTGGCCTGAAAAGTTCATAGGCTGACACATAGATGGCGCTACTAGTATTAAATCCATATGATTTTTAGTTATCCTAACCTTCAAAAGACACGTGTATAAATTTGACAGCTGTTCCACTATTAGTATGAGAGTTATAGCATTTTTAGTGAAGTTATAGCATTTTTAGTGTGAAATGATGGAGCCAAGTTTCATCCATTGTCACATATCGACGCAAAAATTCGGGTTTATTACGATTGAACAGCTCCAAACACTGCTTAGAATCATCCATTCGTTGTTGTTTTGGGTCGATTGTGAGCTCGCGCGGCACCCACTTTGAACAGAGCTTTCGCATATCCAAATATTCATTCACGATGTCTCTAACACGTTCCTTTGATATCTTTAGGGTCTCAGCTATCTCAATCAACTTCACTTTACGGTTATCAGAAATTATTTTGTGAACTTTTTGATGTTTTCGTCGGTAACAGATTCTTTGGAGCGTCCACTACGTGCATCGTCCTCGGTGCTTATTTCGCCTCGTTTAAATTTTAGCAAACCACTTCTCTACGGTTGATTTTCCTGGTGCAAAAGTCCGAATAATGTTTATCAAGCCAAGCCTTGGCTTCAATAGTATTTTTTTCACCAAAAAGCAATGCTTTATTAACACACGAAATTCCTTTTTATCCATTTTTCAAACTTACAAAAGTTGCTTCACTAAAAATGCTATAACTCACATACTAATAGTGCAACAGCTGTCAAATTTATACATGTGCCTTTTGAAGGTTAGGGCTAACTAAAAATCATATGGATTTAATACTAGTAGCTCCATCCATGTGTGTGCAATAAGCAGTTAAGCAGTTTCTCCATGACATAACCACTTCTACACAAGCAGATAATCTTGCCACTTTCATGACTTGTTAATTGCTTATGACAGATTGAATGCTATCTATGTTTTTGGAAAGACATTGTAATTGATCAAAAGAAGAAATCAACATGAATATACGGAACAATAGCGAAGCCAACGTTGCTCTTCGCAAATGATTGGATGGTCAAGCTTCGTTAGCATCTTTTTTCTCATTTTATGTGTATATAAAATTTCAGATCAAAAGGCCTCCCTCCTTCAGGGTATATTTTTATTCAATTCCTTCTATTAGCTCACACTTTCCCTATATATATATCTTGTTCAAATTTTCAATCGTTCATAAAATACTTTTTATTCATCCACTCAAGTTCAAATACATTTTCTTGATATTGTTGTGGAGGACACTGGATGTTAATACAGTTTTTTTCAAATATTAATTCAGTAATTAAATTTAATTAAATAATTCTAGTTTTTTTTAGATTTAAATTGCGTATATCTACCAATAGATGGAGCCAGATCAACTTAAAAAAAAAATGAATGAAAATTATTTATAAAGGACTTTCTGCAATAGAGTGAAAAAAAAAGTAGGAATTGACTTAAATTTTTTTTTTTATATTACTTGTTTTATTTTCCTCAAGTGCAATTTGAAAAGGACTAAAACACAACGTAGTCTTTGTATTATGCATCTTAATTTGTACATTCTTTATAAAGCTAAACATTGAGTACGAAACGAATTTTTCGAGCATCTTAAATTTGGTCCCTGCCTTCACCGAACAAAATCATAGATTAATATGTAGTTTTGTAGTATACTTCATTGTAAGCCGGTCTGGTTGAATAAAAATTCTCTTTTTTTTTCCCTTAACACAAATTTGGACCAGTTCCTTCTAAGAAGATATCCATGAAGTCAATTTTCACTTTTTGTAGATGCAGTATAGATATCCTCAGGATGCATCATGGATAATGTTGAATTTGCTACAAATGTGTGAAAATTGTGGTGAAGGGTTTTAATGAAGCATTTGAAATAAAAAATTATAATTTATTTAGATTTTGATATATGCATACTATCTTTTATTTAATGAATTATATAATAGTTTTTACTTAATGAATTTTATAATAACTTATAGGGCTGATGATTGAGTAACTAGCGCTCTGACGCTCCGTTCCACAGGTTTCGAGCTCGAGTTCCACCTTTGCCATGGGTGTTTGTAGTAGTTCGGAATCCCCTTTAAACCGTAGGTCCCGGTCTAAAAATAACCATTGGGCTGACAACCCTACTCCGTAAAAAGTCAGTGTCACGGAGCCAAGCCAGTCTTCTACCTACGGGTGCTCCATCATAACAGAAGTTGTCCTTCCTTCCAAGAAACCATAAGCGGCCTGATGGCCAATTGGTAGCGCTCTGGCCTTTGGTACCACAAGCGTCAGGTTCGAGTCCTGGCGGTAGCATGGATGTTTGTTAGTGGTTCGCAGTCCACGTTAAACTGTAGGTCCCAGTCTAATTAGCCTAAAAAATGTGCACAAAATGACCGTAGAGCGACAAACCAACCTAAATGATCACTTTGGAAATGCATCATAACTCCGCGGACCGCATATAAAATTATATATCCCCATATTAGATTTAGACCCACTATGGAGTGAAGAATTGAAACATAAAGAGTTATTATTGTGTTTACTATTATTCTTATATGTAAATACAGATAATGTAATAATAATAATAATACTAAACGCACATTGTAAAGAAATATATAACACTGAAAATGAAATCATTAAAAAATATTTATTTTACTAGTGTGATATTTGTTTCTTCAGTCTTTCACTTAACGTTTGCAAATTGATGCGCGTGCATCATGAGTTCGCAGAATATAATTTAATAATTCCGCGAACTCATAACTATAAACTCATTAATAAAACAGGCAATATCTGTGATACATTCTTAAGAATATTATTTTAAAATCAAAGTTAATTTTTTTCTCATTATTTCGACAGTTAATTTTTAAATATATGGATGCACAAATATATTTTTTTAATACAATGGTTTTCACTACTTTGGCCATTATAAAGTAAATATATTTTGTAAAAGTGTGATTAATCTCATGGGCTGGAAATTTTTTAAGGTAGGCCACCCCTGGTCTAGATGCTGCTGTCTACAGAGTGGGATAAGTGATAACATAATAGCTTTTATTTAAGGAATATGAGGAATGTTTACGCAAATTTAACGTTAACTTTTATTATGTCATCCTTCATAAACAGGTGACTTTGAATTTTATTCACGAGCAGCTGTTGTAATACACAATAACACAGCTTGGAGGAAATACTGAGTGGCATTCAACTTGTCAAAAGAAATGCAAGTCTGACATAATATTTCTGAACAAAAAAAAATTGAATTATCAAACAATATTCTTCAAACTGAATGCTATTCGATTAATTTTACAACTGTGTCCAAAAAATTAAAGATTTGGTGCTTGCAAACCGTCGATTTACAATTAGATGGTGTTGGAATTACTTACTGATGATGTTGGAATTTCAAAATTCCATTTTTAAAAGATGTTTTGGGGCTCAGACGCATCAAATCTTGATAGATACCGAAAAACACTGAATGCGCCAGCTCACACTGCATTGATTCTTCGTGTCTCTTTCGGCATGTCTTTCGTGTCTTTTCGAAAATGAAACCTATATCGTTTCCACAACCATCGTATTCACCTAATTTAGCATCGTGCTACTTCTGGCTATTCCTAAACTCAAAAGACCACTCCGGGGACACCTTTTGAGTCGATTGAAGAGACATTTCAAAAAATCGCCGGGATCAGTTTTTAGCATCTCACAAAACCAAGCGTAACTCATGCGCTAATGAATATTTTGACTCAAATTTCACACAGATGTCAAGGACAACCTAAAAAATAAAAAATAATTTGAAATACCATATGCCCGGTAAATTTAAATTGAAAATTGGTTCTTACTTTTGGACACAGTAGTATCTATAGTTTCCACAGTTTTTCAAACGTTAAATCTCGATTTTCTGGAAGAAAATTAAGGAATATATTTTATTAACTATTTTTATGAACATTTTTATCAATGCAATGGCGTTTTGATATATATTTTTTTGGATAAACAACTATAAAATAAATTATTGTCCAACACTTCATAGCAGTAAGCATATAATACCAAGTAATACCGTACAAGTTTAAATACCATATGCCCAGGAAATTTAAATTGAAAATGGTAGTAATGGTGATTCTTGAAACTGATTTCTTTGAAAACTTTCAGGTAACGATTTTAGTTATTAAAGAAAAACAAACCATCACTACAATAAACGATCATCCACGTAAACTATATTTATATATTATATATATATATATATAGAGGAGAGAGAGAGAGAGAGAGAGAGAGAGAGAGAGAGAGAATGTATGTTAATATCATTAAAAATGGCGAGATAGCTTCATAAATAAGTAATTACGATACCTCAAGATAGACGAAAACACGGGTTGGGTGTAACTGGACTCGAAGAAGTTCATTTCAAGTTACGGTTATGAGAACGTTTATTTGTCGATTCGGGTCAACAAGAAATAGCTCGAGGTGGAAATAGAGATCCCACACCTTAAAATTACATCTCCAACGCCTCTCTCTTGATGGAAGTCTGTAATTCTCATTTTTGTTGCAGAATATTGTCGAGCAAGATCATGACAAGAATCATACACTGATGTTCTGTAGATTTTGATAATTAAATAGCTCCGTGACATGCTGTTCGTGACATAACGTTTAAACCTTTTATTTACCCTTTATGGTATGTTTCCTTGCGATGTTATCGAAATCGTATAAAAAAGGGTAACTAATGGTTTTGTTTCGGTATCAAAATTTAAAATTGAAATACGTTCAAACCAGTTTTTGTGCGGGGTATAGAGATTGCATTAAAAATATATTGAAAGTTCATAAGTAGCTATAAAATATATTGTTTGTAATGCATTTAAAAATAATTTTTTTCTACTGCATCTGGTAAACACTTAGACAATTGTCTTGGATGCCTTAAGGCAAGCGCTGCATCAATGTTACTCATTTAGCACTACATAGGAGGTACGTGTAGCTTGAAGATAAGCTACTGACGCGGGTAACAATACCCCTGGCAACTCTACGATCATGTGAGACCGGGACCTACTGTTTTAAAGTGGATTCTGAACCCTTAACTCCACGCTTAGACTCGAACCCGAAACCTGTGGTACCGAGTACCAAAGAGCTAGTTACTCGGCTACAGGCCCCAAAATAAATTCTTTTTATGCGGCCAATAGAACCGCTAAAAAAAGTTCCCACACTTGAAAAATATGTACATCAAAACCTCACGATATTGCAAGTAATTGGTTTTTCAAACTACGAAAAATTGGATTTTACACAGCAGAAATATTTTTAAAAGCCTTATTTGCTTATATAGAATCTAAAATGGCTGCGTGCATAAAATTATTCATCGTAGTCAAATATGAGGATTTTCACGTAGAGAACTGGCTCAAAATCACTTTCGTCATTTCAAAATGACGTTGAGATGACGTTTTAAATGACGTCACTGCTCGCATTTTTATAACATTCGTGGTAATGTGATGACATAATATAAGATAAGCCATCTGTAGGATTCTTTTTAATTTGCATGTTATTTTGACAGCCATTTGTTGTTGTTGTTTTAAATTAATTTTTTTTATCATAATAGATCCACACCTTAAAATTACTCTCTCTTGATGGAAGTCTGTATTTTCACTTTTTTGCAGAATATTGTCGAAATCGAGCAAAATCATGACAAGAATCATAAGCTGATGTTCTACAGATTTTGATAATTAAATAATTAAATGACTGCGGGACATGCTGTTCGTGACATAACGTTTAAACTTTTTATTTACCCTTTATAGTATTTTCCTTTCGATGTTATCGAAATCGTATTAAAAAAGGTTAACTAATGATTTTGTTTCCGGTATCAAAATTTAAATAATTATGAAATCGAACTCGTGTTTCAGTGCTTCTTCTTTAATACTTTTGGAATCAGTCAAAATCCACTGATTCTCTACAGATCTGTTTTTATTTGTATTATCTTTTCTTTTTTCTTCTCAAGAGTAATTGGATAAATTGAGGTAAAGTAGCTAACGCGAGCATAAATCTCAAAAAGTCAAGTCAAGTCAAGTCGAATTCGTTTTTTGTGTGGGGGATAGGGATCACATAAAAAATATATTCAAAAGTCCATAAGTAGCTATAAAATATATTGTTTGTAACGCATTTAAAAATATTTTTTTTTTATGCGGTAAATAGAGCAACATAAAAAAAAAGTCCCACATCGAAAATATGCAAATCAAAACCTCACGCTGTAGCAAGTAATTGATTTTTCAAACAAGGAAAAATTGAATTTACACAGCGAAATATTTTTAAAAGCCTTATTTGCTTATATAGATTCGGAAATGTGCATGCATAAAATTATTATTCATCATTGTCAAATATAGTATGAGGTTTTTCTCGTAGAGAACTGATTCAAAAATCACTTTCGTTATTTGAAAATGACGTCGACTTGACGTTTTAACGTCACTGACGTCATGATGACGTCACTGCTCGCATTTAATAAAAATTCGGGAGTAATGTGATGGCATAATATAAGATAAGCCATCTGTGTTCTTTTTAATTTGCCTGTTATTTTGGCAGCCATTTGTTGTTGTTTTTTAAATATAATTTTATTTATAATATGCATTTAATGGATTTTTTTTTATATGTACCGTACAAATAAAGGCCGCGTAGAAACAGGTTTGAATTTATTTCGTTTAATAATCATATTTTACTGTAAAAAGTAGCAAAAGGTGTATTAATGGGATATGTCTGTTGTAATTTCTTATCCCATTTGGTCGACAGCAACGTCTAGACCAAATTCTTTTATGCTGTAAATAAAACTACATAGAAAATATGTAAATCAAAACCTCACGATGTAGCAAGTAATTGGTTTTTCAAACAAGGATAAATTGAATTTACACAGCAGAACCTTTTAAAAGTTTTATTTCACATATAGATTCTGAAATGTGCATGCATAAAATTATTCATCGTAGTCAAATATGAGGATTTTCTCGCATAGAGAACTGGCTCAAAATCACTTTCGTCATTTGAAAATGACGTTGAAGTTGAGTTGTCGTTTGAAATGACGTCACTGCTAGCATTTATTAATATTCGTGGCAATGTGATGACATAATATAAGATAAGCCATCTGTTGGATTCTTTTTAATTTGCATATTGTTTTGACAGCCTTTTTGTTGTTGTTTTTAAATTAATTTTTATTCATAGCATGCATTCATAATTTTTTTATATACGGAAAAAAGGGCCTGAATGGCCGAGTGGCTAGCGCTCGGTACGGTACAGGTTTCGGGTTCGAGTCCCGGCGGTGCCATGGATGTTTGTAGTGGTTCGGAATCCACTTTAAAAAATAGGTCCCGGTCTAATAGGATCGTAGAGCGTTGCGGGGGCATTGTTACTCCGCTTCCGTGGCTTATCTTCAAGTTACACGCGCCCCCTGGGTAATGCAAAGAGAGTACGTCTCTGCAGCACTTTGCCTTAAGGCATCCAAAAGACCAAGCTGTCTGTGTTTCCCAGCTGCATTAAAAGAAAAAAAAAATATATATATATATACGGAAAAAAGGTCCGCGTAAAAACAGGTTTGAGTGTATATCGTATCTTAATATAAAAACTTTCAAATAGTTGTATTAATGGGACATGCCTGTCGTTTCTTATCCCACTTGGTCGACAGCAGCGTCTAGACCAAGTCCATGAACCTGTGTGTTCTCAGGGGGAGGCAGCTTTTGTTGCGATGGAGCATACTGAATTGTGATGGTGCATGTCTTTTTTATGTTAATGAGCCAGAAGATGAAGTAAAAAATCACTGCTGCTCGATCACAAAAAATAAACTCAAGTAAAAAACGTGGACTGTATTAATTAATCTCCTTTTATTTAGGCAGCCATCAAGCTCGAAGATGGACTGCCACACGCAACCTTCTCGTTGGTTACACTTATTGAACTCTTTTTACTTATGCAGCCATCAAGCTCGAAGATGCACTGCCACACGACCATTCTCTTTGGTCGTAGTTGTTCAACTCATTTAGTTTATGCAGCCATCAAGCTCAAATTTGCACTGCCACACAACCTTTCTCTTTGGTCGCTGAGTTTCAACTCCTTCTTACACTCTTTCTCCGTCATCTCACCCCTGCCAGACACCCCCACAGACAGGATGTTTTCTGGACATAGGGCGTTGACCTCCCCGATGCAGGGGAACCTGGGTTTTTCGACATAACAACTACGATACGCCTAATGTCAAGTTTTTAATAAATTCCTGTGTAGGGTTCAATGGCCTGGTGGTCAAGTGGCTAGCGCTCTGGCCTTTGGTACCACAGGCGTCAGGTTCGAATTCTGGCCGTGGCATGCATGTTTCGGAATCCATTTCAAAGCTGTATCTCCCGGCCTCACTAGCCTTCACGTGCAAAAAGTGACCTTATGGAACCCTTTTCTTGTGTTAAGTTAACCTATCTAGAACCTTTTTAAGACATTATACAATAGAATAACTGTCTTTGTCTTTTGAAGTAGATCTGTAGGACCTTATCCATTATAGAATAGAATAGAACCTTATCCATTATAGAACGAAGTATCCTTTGTAGAACCTTATCCATTATAGAACAGAAGTATCCTTTCTAGAACCTTATCCATTATATAATAGGAGTATCCTTTCTAGAACCTTATCCATTATAGAAAAGAGGCATCCTTTCTAGAACCATTATATCCATTCTAGAAAAAAAAGTATCCTTTCTAGAACGTTATCCATTATAGAAAAAGTATCATTTTAAGAACCTTATCCTTTATAAAACAGGAGAAGTATCCTTTAAAGAACAGGAGAAGTATCTTTTTAAGAACCTTATAATTTTTAGAATAGAAGTATATTTTCTAGAACCCTTTTAAGAACTTTATCCTTTATAGAATAGAAGAAGTTTCCTTTCTATAACTCTTTCTTGTATTAAATAATTTAGTTATTTCATACGTTCCTTTAGTACGATCTTACCTGGATGTTTGATATTCATCAAGGGCGATTGCAATAGCAGAAACCTTAATTTAGCTAGGGAATTTCCTTTTTTGAGATTGCATAATTTTTCACTTTATGCAGTGTGTATATTTTTCCGATATGTATATCCATTATCACTATTCTTAATAAAAATGAATACTGAAGTGGGAAAAGTTATATATGCGTCATAGCACTTCATCCATATGAACAGGCTCAACTGAATTATGACTGGAAAGACAAAACTTTTTAAATAATACTACTGATACTAATAAAAAAGAAGGTCGAGTCATTGTCAATGATATCTTGAGTAAGTCGCTTGCTCAAAATTAAAGTGTGCGTCCATTTAATAGGAATTAAAACTAGGCATTTGTGCACTATTGAATACAAAAACACTCACAAGTGCATTTTTGCAATACTAATACATACAAAAGTGCATATTTTTTTCGATATCTAAACAATACTAAAAGTCCATTATCATTATCCTTAATAAAAATGAATACTGAAGGGGGTGGGGGATTTATTTATATGCATTTGATCTATATGAACAGATTCAACTGAATTATGACTGGCAAGACAAACGATACTATTGATATTAACAAAAAGAACGTAGGGTCACTGACATATCTTGAATAAATAGCATGCTCAAAATTAAAGTGCTCGTCCATTTAACAGAAATTCAAAATAGGTATTTGTGCACTAGAATATAAAAACACTCATAAGTGCATTCTTTGAGTATTTCTGGTTTTCCATGAAGTAATATCTTGATTATATGAATTTTCATTAAGTGTTTTGAGTATTCTTGAAATACTTAACATTAAATTGACTTCCTGAATTGTCTTTAAGGATGATTTCCTTGAAAGAAATTAATTTTAAATGTTTTTGTAATACTCGCATTTTCATCACAGCTATGATCCCATATCAACTTGAAAGAAGATTTTCAATTGATATCTGCAAGAAAATCGTTGCGTTCACTTATGACATAAAAGAGTAAGAAAAATCAATCATAGAAGCAAAACATGTTGATAAAAATCTGAAAGTGTGTTAAAGAGGACATAAATAGCTTAACAAGAAATAATATCGATATTATGTCACTTTTATACGCAACCGATTATCGTTATCGATCTTTGATGATCGATGTTTCGGTGATTCATACAAAACTAAACAAATTTTTTAAAAAATAAATGTTAAAAAACAGTCGAATAAAATACACGTATTTGTTCAGCAAAGCAAAGAATAAAAAAAAAACTATACTGTCGACGTAAGAACCTTGAAACCATAAACGCAATACTACCGGTTATTAAATAACCAATAGTAGTTTGGAAAAATAAGAGCTGTTATATATCCTTAGTAAAATATAAGTAAAAATACACTGAATCACTGACGAAAATATATCTGGTAAATAAATTCCACACATTTTTATGAGTAATTCAAAATAATTGGAGAAATATCAAAACACTGAATGTACCGTAAGTACACAGTTCGACCTAACAGAGGCTGTGGCAGGATAAAGGTTCGATTTTCGCCAAATGCAGTGAATTGCAGTCACTGCTTTAGAAAGATACGATTCAGATTGTGTTAATTTGTGTGAGAGTAGCTTTCATACGCCACTCAAATGTGAGCTAGATGCACTTGAGAAGCTCTCAGAGAAAGGAATAATATATTACCCTTCTGTTTGCAATATGTTATTGATGTTACTTGCCCTACTTTGTAGTCATCTAGACCAAGCCCACGAACCTATATGGACTCATAGTTGAAGGGAAAGGAAAGACAGCTTCTGTTGTGATATAGATGTTGTTGGTAGAAGTCTGACTTGGCTTCGTGACGCTCTTAAAGTCATATGAGACCGGGGCCTACGATTTAAAGTGGATTCCCAACCACTACAAACATCCACGGCATTGCCGGGATCGAACCCGAAACCTGTGGCATTGAGCACTAGACACTCGGCCATTCGGGCCCATTTGCAATGTACCAATATGAATGTACCATAAGTAAACAGTTCGACCTAATCGAGGCTGTGGCAGTGCGTGTAAGGTGATGGAGGTTCGATTTCCGCTAATGCAGTGAATTGCAGTCACTGGTTTAGAAAGATACGATTCAGATTGTGATAGTTTGTCTGAAAGTCTCTCTCATACGACATTGAAATGCAAGATAGATAAGTTTGAGAAGCTCTCAGAGTAAGAAATAACGTGCTACCCTTCTATTTGCAAAAGCATATTCATAAATGATTTTTGAAATAGAAGATTTCTAATTAATAAAAATAATAATAATAAATTACTTTTTATAATTAACGATTTTAATTTATTCTAGTTTATATACCGTTTGTATACTAAAAACTACTGATATATACTGTACTGCTACTATACCTGTACTGTACTGTACGGCTACTGCTCGCATCTCAGAGGAGAGATATCTTTTAAAATGAAACCTATTAATTTTACAAAATAAAAGAATTCCAGCTTAAAATAAGAATAAAAGAAATAGAACTCAGTTAAAGATAATATACGGACATAGAGCGATTACTTATTCTACACTTACACATTTTGTATGCAGACTTGTTTTTTTACGTAATTCATTAACAAAAGAATTGGATTTTTAATTTCCATGTTTATCAACAATTTATTTTCTCTCTTCTGCGATAATTTTCCTCTTTTCAACTGAAGTTGATCATATGTCTATTTTATTATTTTTCCGTGAATTGAGACAGTAAATTAAATACCAGCACGCAACGAAATATGATGTTAACCTTGATGTCTATGAGCGAGATTAATAGACAAAATTCGCGAGAAATACATACAACACTGAAAATTAAAAAAAAAAAAATATCTAGTTCATTAAAATACTTTTTCAGCATATTAAATTCTTTAAGTTAAAAGAATTATGGATTGATTTTTTTAGAGTGCCCCGTATTTTACAACGCATTATTGTATACTGTAATTTTTTTTCTTTGTTTTCCAATGGTGATCAATCAGACCAAGGGTTATTTACCACAGCAATGACAGATGTGTATGAGACTTAATGTTTACCAAGTAGTATCACGATGAGAGTGTTGGGATGATACACTTTACCCACATTTCATCCTCACAATTTGTAACAAAATCCTCCCAGCTTCAGGTTCGAATCCTGGTGGGGCATGGATGTTTGGGAGTGGTTCAGAGTCCACGTTAAACTGTAGGTCCCGGTCTAATTATCCCAAAGTGTGCACAAAATGACAGTAGAGCGACAAACCAAACCTCCAAGGATGGCAGGAGGAGGATTCGAACCTTCTATCTCAATTCATTGAATCCAATCGAAGGATTTTCTTGCCTACGACATTATCATGGACACTACAGCTTTCGTGGGCCTGAATGGCCGAGTGTCTAGCGCTCTGGGGCTCGGTGCCACAGATTTCGGGTTCGAGTCCCGGCGTTGCCATGGATGTTTATAGCGGTTCGGAATCCACTTTAAGCCGTAGGTCCCGGTCTCATTTGACTGTAAAGAGCATTACGAAGCCAAGTCAAACTTCTACCTACGGGTGCTCCATCACAACAGAAGCTTCCCCCTTTCCCTGCATCCATGAGTGGATTACTCATGGGTTGTCCGTCCCCACTGAAGGACACTGAGGATTAGTCACAAACAAATAAACAGCTTTCGTTTTAAAATCACTTTTAAACTTCCATAGTTTGGAAGCAGATTACATTTTAAATTAATTTCCCCAATGAACAATTTAATGTAATCTATGAACCAGGCCGCTCTGGTCATGGTATGCCCCCAAGTTTGAAAGTATTGTTGCCATTGTTTCCCAAACGGAATAATTACACTTTAAATTAGTTTTGACAATGCAAAATTTAATGTACTTCTTTCTCGGGCTCTATGACCTTTCGCCGGCCAAGGCCATCTCCATCAACCTTCTCCTTTTGGCACGATTAGAAGCCAAAACTCTGCATCGATTATTTCCTGTAGACGTAAACCCTTTTTCAACGCAACTGCAGTCAAACCTGTTTTATGCGGTCCTTTTTTGCGCGTGTGTGATATATAAAAAATATATCGCACTAATATTTTTTGTGCGATATATAAAAAAAAATTCCAACAAATGCATATTATGAATAAAAAATTCATTCAAAAATGTAATTCAAAAGGAAAACAAACAGATGGTTGTCAAAATAACATGGAAATTTAAAAAAAAAAATCCAATAGAGGGTCCACCCAATATTATACCATTCCATTACTGTTGTTGTTGTTACTTATGCCACTTGGTAGATATCTAATCTAGACCAAGCCCAAGAAACCTGTATGGACTCATGGTTGAAGGGGAAGGAAGCAGCTTCTGTTGTGATGGAGCACCCGTAGGTAGAAGTCTGATTTCTGCTCCGTGATGCTCTTCAGTCATAGGAGACCGGGACCTACGGCTTAAAGTGGATTCCGTACCACTACAAACATCCATGGCACCGCCGGGACTCAAATCCGTAACCTGTGGTACCGAGAGCCAGAGCGCTAGCCCCTCGACCATTCAGGCCGAACTCCATTATTAAATGCGAGGTAGTGCTACATCGTCAGGTTTTGGATTTACATATATTCTATTTTTCTATGTGGTCCCTATTTACTGCATAATTTTTAAAATGTGTTGTAAACAGTATATTTTATAGCTATTTAATGATAAGATATTTTTTATGCTGTCCCTATCCTCCATACAAAAGCAGATTTGACTGTAGTAAAAACTCCTCCGCTTCTACTGGTATTGCGGCTTGATGGCCAATTAGCTAGCGATCTGGCCATTGATACCACAGGCAGGGCCGGATTTTCCTATAGGCTAACTAGGCTTCTGCCTAGGGCCTACATTCAAATTGTTAGCAAAATTAGGATTACACTATTCTAAAAACAGTAAACACTAAAACACTGAATCAAAAAATAAGGAGAAATTCTACACATATGACTAATAAACAAACATAAAAATGTTATTGGTTAAGATCAACGCAAATTATTATGAAATAAATTTATCTGAATTGAATTTGCTTTAATCTTCAGTGTATTGAATATATTTCATTTAATTTGATAGAAAATATGATAATTATTATTGCATATTTTATTTCCATAGTCAAAGATTTTTATTATTTGAATGTTGTTTCTGTGTAAATGTTGTGTGTTATGTTTGATTAGTTATTGTTATAAGTACTATATAGGGTGCTGAGAATAAATGCCCAAATAAGTGTTCTCGACTTTTTTTATTTATTATCCATGCCACATTTTTTATAAAGATTAGTACCAATCACAACATGTTTCATTTAACATATTGATATGCATCACAGTAATGATATATTTTATTATCTCTCATGTAATTTACAAACTTAAAAATGGGAGGTGAATAGCCTAGGGCCTCTTTTCATCTAAACCGACCCTGACCACAGGCTTCAGGTTCGAATTCTGACAGTGGCATGGATGTTTGTGAGTGGTTCGGAATCCATGTTAAACTGTAGGTCCTGGTCTAATAAGCCTAAAGTGTGCACAAAATGATCGTAGAACAACAAACCAATCTTCTAGTATTATCAGTTTTCGAAAAAATTAACTTTTTGATGGAGTTTATATATTTTTCATATATATTTATGCTTTTTAGTAATTTTATATCATATGTTTTAATTTATTTCTTTTAATTTTCCTCCCTTGTATTTAACTGTGAAATAGAGGGTTGCAACAAATTCTCATTCATTATTTTCTTTTACTAAACCAAAAGTTTAATGCTAAGTTTTCGTTCTAAAAATTAATAGATCAAATTTACGGAGAGACTATTAGTCAATATCGCATAAAATGATAAGACTTTGCAAAGTTTTGTAAAAATCATTATACCTATAAATTGCGGTTTAAAACGATTTTTTTAGGCCAGCCTATCACAAACAGTCCCTTAATGATTTCTAATTTGATACCATTATTATTAAATGTGACAGTATGCAAATGAAGGTACAGTACAGAATATTTTTTGCGATTTTATTATAGGTTATTTGGTAAATCGAAATTTTGGGTTAAGTTATCTGCACCGATGTACTAATAAAACAAGGATAATAATAGTGCTAATAATAACAAACGAATTAATAAATATAAATTTGTTTAATAACAGTTTAATAATAACAAACGAATTAATGATCATAAAATCGTTTAATAATAGTGCTAAAAATACCAAACGAATTAATAAACATAAAATCGTTTAATAATAGTGCTAGTAATAACAAACGATTTAATAAACATAAATTCGTTTAATAATAGTGCTAATAATAACAAACTAATTAATACAAAATTCGTTTAATAATACTGTTAATAATAACAAACGAATTAATACAAAATTCGTTTAATAATAGTGCTAATAATAACAAACATAAAGTCCTTGAATAGCAGTGCCAATAATAACAAACGAATTAATAGACATAAATTTGTTTAATAATAGTGCTAATAATAATAAACGAATTAATAAACATAAATTCTTTTAATAGTAGTGCTAATAATAACAACGAATTAATAAACATAAATTCGCTTAATAATAGTGCTAATAATATAACAATATTATTAGCACAGCACATAATTATTCGTTTATTAATCTATGCTAATAAGATTAATAAACGAATGCATATGCTAAAACGAAATTGCATATCTCTGTTAAGTACATGTAATAGATATTATCATTTAAAAAGAAATATTATTTAACACTTTTAACAAAAGAACAGTGACCTCTTCTTATTTTTATTGATCCAGGAAGAGGAGTTTTTGAAACTTTCTCTATTCATTCCTGAATTACGCATAAAGCTTTATTATATTTCGTAGAAAAGTACACAAAGTAAACAAACAGTGGTGACTAAATCAAATAAGAATTTCGATATCAATTTTATTTTCGAGTTTGATGGAATTAGTTTTGGCGTATATCTTTGAAAAATATCTCTATAACCGTAAAGCAACGAGACCGTTGCGCAAAATCTGAAACGTTAGGACAATTTTTATGTACCTAACTGATTCGGAATTTAGTATGATAACAATGAATCACTATCAAAATAAATCCACATGAGTATAGTTTTTTAAATAAAATTTCTTATTCAACTTTTATCTGTTACATGATAATTTGAGAACTAAATGGTTATCAAAGGATTAGAAGGAAGAAAAAACTGACGAAAGAGAAGCGATAAAAAAATGCTGCGCATTAATGGAGATTATTCCTCTTAAACCTAATAGATAAAAAGATATGTTATGTTGTAGAACGTTAAAAACGTAGATAAAAAATAAATAAATAATGATAAATCAATAAATTGCGAATTTCTTAATTTCTTCTTTAGGTCATTTGGATATGTTGATAAAATAGTGTTTAGCATATTCTAAAAAATATTCAAATATATGTGTATAGAGCTGGAAATTTCAGACTACAAATTTCTATTTTCTTTATTTTAAATTGCGGAATTTACTGTTTGAAACCATATAATATATATTTATCAATATATTCCATTATTTAAAGGGTAGTGTTGTGGGTTGAAGCAACTCTGGATTGTAACTGGGTGTGGTTGGGTTGAGACACAGGTTTGAGAACACAGAGTTTTATTTACACAGGCACAAGCACCATACACATAACAATATTTAACATATTTAAAGACAATATAATTATAGAATCGTGGAAGGATTCCAAAAATGAAAGATACTTAGGTACGCTCTGCATACGCGAAATATACTTTCTCTCCGGGTGAGAGTCTGTTGGTCAATTAATACAAAGGACTCTGCTAAGTATATTTCCTCTTGGGGAGAGAGACTGTAAACTAAACGTTTATCAGTAAAACAGCAACTTGTGCAGTACTTCCTCTCTGGTGAGAGTCTCGAGGCCTACTGACCGTTTCTCCTGAACGTCAAAGGGGATGCTCTTGCAGTGCGTAGGAAAAAGCACGGTTACAAAAGTAAATATCGGCGTTTTTCTCTTCATTAACAAAATTTATATTCTGGAATATGTTTTTGAATCAACATAAGAAAAAAAGTTCTTAATTTTTCAGTGATGCGTGTTCTGTACCTCTTCTTATATACTGATTTCCATAAACAAAAGAAAAATAAAAAAAATTGTAATTGTGAAATTTGAAAATCGAAATCCTTAGAATTTAATGATATTTGAGAAAAACATTAATCAAATAGAGCTTCATAAATTAGGTCCAAAAGAAAAACAATAGGCTTATTTTGTGTCTTGAGAAATACACACATAGTCTTCTTCATATGCACTACAGCCTGTTACAGGCCAAGGCAGTCTCTATGAGCTTCCTCCATCCGACTTTGTCCTGTTTAATAGATCGCCATCTGTTGATTCCCAGACCCTTGAAGTATCTTTCGACTGAATCAACTAATCTGGTGGGTGGCCTTCCTCTTCTTCGGAATACACACATAGTACGAAGCTCAAAATGATGATATAAGGTTGTCAGAGTCGGTTAATTGCAATAATAGGTTTCTTTAAAGAATCCCAAACACGCTCAATGAATGCGGGCCAACTCGAAAGCTTAATAGTCTCTAACGAAGGAAACCGATCCAAACCATCAACTGAGTGTATGGACAAGCATTATTTTTCATAGGATGAAGAAGTCACCAATAGCAACTGCATTAGGACGAAAGATTAGATGAAGATTGCTGTGCCTATATAACTGAGTAGTAACGATTCCTTTTCATATGATATACAGATCAGTGAGGCCATCTAAATAGATATCTGTTCATGCATACATAAAGAACCCACAAAATTTGTCTCTTCCATGAATATAACTGGGATGATAGAGGGTTCCCAGCTACTGCCAGACCAGCAATTTTCTTGAGTCACTTTACAAACACAATCTGGACTCATCATTAAAAAATATAGACCTTCATTGACTTGCACCCCTATTGACATTTGTTGTCATAAATTTTGAAACTTTCATTTCAATGACATAGTGTGAAGGGTACACACAATGCTGGACATTTCGCATACCGTTTACCGTAAGACCAGCTGCACATAGCTGATTTGGATACCAGTGGCTACTGCAAGGAAATATTTGGGGTGAGATAATGTGCTGTACCTCCTAGAAGCTGATTCCGCTTTTAAGTATGCATTCCACAGTCTATGAAATACAGAAAGGATCATATTCTACCAATTTGTTACATAGGATTAACCTGTGCCAGGCATCATAATTCTTTAGATACACGTTGTCGAGAACTCGTATCTGAAACATGGCAAGCTCGAAATATCATTAGGCAGCTTCTACTTACAGAAATTGCAGGTGCCTTTAAAGTCTGATTTCGGCCACTTGTCCAACAATGTTAATCAACAGTATTTCCATTAATCCGCACATCATACTCCGAGGTAGCATTTCTTTTTACTTATGCAACTTAATTTTTATAATACTGACAACTGAATTTAGTGTGAGTCATCACATTCTTATGGTGTATAAAAAGCCTTAAAGGTGCTGAAAACATTTTGTTCTAAATAGATGCAGCAGGTACAATAGGTTATAAACTACTGTTTGGGAAAATTGCAACACCATGAAGGAATAATATGTTTGCTATAATATGTTTGACATTGAATTATATTTAGTGATGGATATTAAAAAAATATTTTAATTTTTGAAAGGATACCTGAGACAAAATTATTGTATTACGAATCATTTAAACAAGATAAAACACTATTTTCGTTTTTCACATAAGTTAATAAACTCATGTTTGTGAAAATTGCAACACCATGAAGGAATCGTCATAATTGAATGAAATTTAATACACAGTTGAGTGGTAGTGGTACAAATAAATGATTAAATGTTCAAAGCAAACAAACAATAACAAGAGATCGGAATCAGTATTTTGTGTAGTCACCACGCGCCGTAATAAGTGCTGCTACGACGTGGCATGGAGTCAAACAAATTTTGAATGTCTGCCTGAGGAAGAGCATTTCATATTGTTTGTATGCGCACACAAAAAGTTCGTCTGCAGAAGCAACAGGACGAGGATCACAAGCGAGACGCCGACCAACGAAATCCACACATGTTCAATCGGCGACATATCCGGGGAATACGCAGGCCAAGGAAGAAGCTGTACCTGCCGCGTTGCAAAGAAGGATTGAACAGTCCTAGCGATATGAGGGCGGGCATTGTCCTGTTGAAATACAGCGCCTGGCAAGCTTTTGAAGGAAGGGAACAGCTTGGGGCTGTAGAAATTCACTGATGTACCGGTTGTTGTTCAGATTGCCCACTATTCTTAGCAATTGAGATCGTCCATGATATGCTATGGCACCCCAGACCATAACTCCGGGTGTTGTCCACTGTGGCGTTCGATAATGCACCCCGGAAGGTGGCGTTCGATAATGCACCCGGAAGGTGGCGTTCACCGACATAGCGTGTGGCACGAATGCGGCCATCATGGTACCACAAATTAAAGCGGAATTCGTCAGAAAACACGACATGCTGCAATCAGCACGCCAGTCTCTATGTTGAGCGGCCCATTGTAGCCGCAGGCAGCGATGGTTTAGCGTGAGAGGGATCCTGTATAAAGGAGTCCTTGCGCGCAGTCCACGCTGCAGCAGACGTCTACGAATTGATGAAGCACACAATTAAACACCTGTAGCTATTGACCACTGTGCTGCCAATTGTCTAGAGGAAGCTGTACGGTCCGTCAGTACCATGCGGCGGACCAGGTATCTATCATCGCGAGCTGACGTCACATTTCGGGATCCACTCCCGGATTTCTGAGTTGTCCGACACTCGTCCGTTCACTGCTTCCAAAGACGCATCACTGTACTGCTGTTACGCTGCACACGAGCGGCTACTGCACGATAAGACAATCCAGCTTCACGAAGGCCGATGATTCTCTCCCGTTCAAACTCTGTAAGTTGTTCAAATCTCGCTTTCTTTCGTCGAAGAGGCATAAGTAACGATTGAGCTAACGTTTACCACTAGCAGATAACCACCGATAACCATACACGCCTCGCTACAGCCGTCTATTTATTCGGATCCATCCGCCGTTCAGAGGGCGCTGCTCAGCATACGCATGCGCTACGGTTTGAAATTCTAATCATTTGCATATCATGCGCTAATTTGCATTTCCTGAAAATTTCAGCTCACTCGCGTAAGTCCTTCATGACGTTGCAATTTTCACAAACATGAGTTTAGGTACAACATGTATACTAGGTTATATATTCTAAATAGGTATAACAGGCACAATAGGCTATAGGTTCTAAAAAGGTACAACAGGCCCAATAGGCTATAGGTTCTAAAAAAGGTACAACAGATACAATAGGTTATAGCTTCTAAATAGATACAATAGATTATAGGTTCTAAATAAGTACACAGGTTATAGGTTCTAAATTGGTACAACAGGTTATAGGTTCTAAATTGGTACAACAGGTTATAGGTTCTAAATAGGTACTGTAGGTTATAGGTTCTAAACAGGTACACAGCTTATAGGTTCTAAATTGGTACTGTAGGTTATAGGTTCTAAATAGGTACAGCAGGTTATAGGTACTGAATAGTGCAATAATCTCTTTATATGACACATTTCTGAACATGACTAACAAAAATATTGAAAAAAAATGTAAAATTAAGATTGTTAAAATTAGTTGTACTAGCAACTACCATTTTATTTTTCTCAAAGTACATTTCCGAATATGTATCATGGAATAGAGTACACTCGTGAATAGGAAAGTAAATATCATAAAAAGAAAGAACCAATATAATAAATCAATGTATTCTTCATGAAAGCTATTTATAATTCTTTTTTTGACAAATGATTGATTTGTTGACTGCTTGAATTTTTTTTTAAATTGTCCATTGATCATGATCTATCCTTTTATTGAAAGTTAATATTAGGACAAAATTTCAACGGGATTTATAATGGCATCAAATTCAAAGTTTGTATATTAAAAAATCACAAGGAAACAGGAAATAAATTTGCATCAGTTTCACAAATACAGAAAAAACAAGAAAGACTTAACTGCAGAAATCTCCTCTAGCAACAGACAAATTATTTTTTTTTTTAACTTTTATGCAGAGGAAATTTAGATTTATTTTGCTTTTTATTTTATCTGTCGGAAAGGAAGCATTTTAATTGAAAGAAAAACTTTTCATCACTGTTTTATGAAATAATTATTATTGAAGCTTTAACATTACGATTCATACTAAAAATATTTTTTTTTGTATTTTTCAGAAAAATGGCATGAAAACGTAGGAAATATAAAATTGATTAAAATGAAACACTTTGTGTATTAGTCGGCTTTTGAATTTTTCGAAATACACTCATGCTCACAAATTAAGGATAATTCAGAATCACACAGAAATTGAACTCTAAAATAAAAATTTCACCTGTAGAATTATCACACACATCTTGAAGAAGAATATGCAAATTACAGGAAACCAACAGATGGCGCGGATAGTACTTCACAATGACGAGAGTGTAAGAGAGGGGTATATAAGGTATGGTGGCAAAAAAGTAAAATTGTTCACAAGCGCTTTAAAAGCCTTTCAGTGCAATAACCGCATAGTTATGGCACAAAGGAAGCATTTGGAGGATTTTTACGTGGTAGAATTATCGGACGACTGGAATGTGGACGTACCCAGCTGGAAGTATCCGAGGAACTTGGAATCGCCCAGAGTGTCATCTCCAGGCTTTGGCAACGATTCCAAGATGATGGTAATGTGAGTAGATGTTACAGCACAGGTCGCCCCCGAGTTACAACGCCGAATGAGGACCGGTATTTAGCAGTTACTGCCAAAAGAAACAGACAGAGCACAGCATCAGACCTGTCTCGTCAGCTCTCTTCAGCTACCGGTACGACAGTTTCAAGGCAGACCGTGTACAGACGCTTAGGGCACATTGGTTTATATGCTCGTAGGCCTGTCAGATGCGTTCCACTTACCGTAACTCACTGTCGCCTGCGATTAACCTGGAGTAGAGAGCATGCATTGTGGACATCGCAACAGTGGTCTTGTGTGATGTTTTCCGACGAGTCCAGGTTTAGTTTGCAGTCTGATTCTCGCCGGACTTTCATATGGAGAGCGCCAGGTACCCGTTACCACCAAGAGAACACAACTGAACGACACCGTTACGGTGGTGCAGGATGGCTCGTTTGGGAGGAATTATTCTTGGTTCCAGAACTGACCTGCATGTTCAGAATGTAACGATGACAGGCCACATCTATCGGGATGTCATTCTGGAACAGCATGCACGTTTGTTTTTGGGGCGCCATGGGTGCTGAATTTCTGTTTATGGATGACAACGCCCGTCCTCACCGTGCAAACATTGTAGGCGAATGCCTTCAATTGGAGGATATCACCCGTATGGATTGGCCAGCATACTTACCGGACTTGAATCCAATAGAGCATGTGGGGGATATGCTTGGCCGACGAATTGCAGCCCGTCAACCCCCTCCCACCTGTCAACCGAAACTTCGGAGGGCATTGCTTGATGAGTGGTGTAATATTCCCCAAGATCTGATTGATAATTTGATACTCAGCATGCCTAGGCGTTGTAAGGCCTGTATTGCATCGTCCGGGAGACATACTCTATATTAACCATCATAATAACCATGTTATACTGTTTTTTGTAAATAGGTTCTTTTTTTGAAATTTGCTCCAGGAGTAAAAATCGCAATTTTTATTAATTATGTCAAACATATAGTATCTTTTTTGCTCTTTACCTTTTGTTTAATAAATAGACTTTACAAATAAGTCAAATTTGTTTTGCTTCTGTCTCTTTCTTTGCCTGAACTTCATTATCCTTAATTTATGGACATTAGTGTATTTTTTTTCTGACAGTCAAATACAAACCTGGACCTAAGAAAGAATGTTATGTTTGACTTATGTTTAGTTTAAATGGAGTGTGGAATATGTTTGACTTATATTTAGTTTTAAGTTAACAGAAATAACAAAATAGCATTGATTTTAATATCATGAGAGTACGTATTCCTTAATAACGTTATTCTCAGTACATTAAAAGTGTCTTCCTTTTTCCGATTTCTTAGATTTCCTTAAAATTTATTCTTAAAGATTTTTAGCACTAGTTTTTTTTTTTTTTTTTTTTTTTAAATATTTTTATTTAATTTCTTATTTTAATGTTTATCTTCTTTTTATAATATTTGTGACGTATACCCAAAATTATTGCATTTAAATTAGATGATAAAGCTTTTCAGTTAATTTATGTAATCCAGCCAACTTTTAAGGATCATTAAATACGAATAAATCTGAAATTAAATATGTAAATTGATCAATCTTGATCATGAGGATGAAGCTCAATTGTTTTTCGTTGTTAAAATTATCCCTTAGCAACATTTATCTAATTTCCAGGTATATTTTTAATGCTTTTATCATGAGAAATGTGAAACTTGTCATAAAAGCTAACGTAATTGTCTCTACTTTTCATTATCTTTCATCTTTTTTTGTTAGTCATATGATTTTACAGACAACAATCTCTAGGTGTAAGTTCTTAACAATAATCTTGCAGTTTCAGCTGTCCTTTTATAGTGACATGTGGTCTCGGATAACCATCCAGAATGTTCTTTTTTGCAGACTTTACTTTATTTTAGTTCTGGGAAATGTTTAACCAATATAATCCGTGTTATTTATTCAAAACAGAATTATTAGTGTTTCAGCATAGCAACTAAATCGGTTTTTATTTTTGAATCTCAAACACTTGATTGGATCAAAATTTTTGAATGGACCTTGATTTATTCAAAAAAGTATTACTAGTGTTTAATCATTGCTACTAAATTTGTTCTTTTTGAATTTCGAACACTTGATTGGATCAAAATACTTGAATTGGATTTTGATTTACTCAAAAATTTACTATTTAATCATATTTATTCATAATAAATAAATTTGTTCTTACTTTTGAATTTCAAACACTTGATTGGATCAAAATTCTAGGACAGTTTCTTTTGTGATGGAGCACTCGTAGATAGAAGTCTGACTTGGCTTCGTGTCGCTGAAGAAGGAGGGCAATGCTTTCTGGGCGGAGTTTTAAAGAGAACAACCCCAAATTTCCGTATCGTATGGGAGTAAACGCGGAAAACTCCCACCAGGTAGTCTGATTAATGAAGCAAGATGCTTAACATCACAAACGCCTTCGAGTCTCCAGTCGAGAAACAGTGTCTACAGCAAAGCCGCCAGCGGATTGAACCTCAGACCTAATGCTCACCAGCGGCACACGTTGCCACTGTCACGAGTCGGGCTCGTTGAGTATTAATGACAAATAACGAATGAAAAGATTTCAGACATTCAAGATATACCAATTTCTTACAAGCTTCAGAAATGCAATGATTTTGACTTACGCAATATTTGTAAAAACATCTTGGATTTTTTTTTTTTTTTTTTTTTTTCAGGATTACAAAGTCTAACTTTTACAATATTTAGAAAGCATTCTTATTAAGTACAATAAAATATTACCAATGCTGATTGATATACGACAAAACTTTGTTTTCACTGTTAAGAGATTCTACAGTACATAGTTCTCCAACAGATTTTAATTGATTTTCTGTTAGAATAATAATTAAAAAAAACTGTACAATTCAGATAAGTCATTCTCAAAAGGTTAAAAAGATTTCCATGAACTTGAAACATGAATTAATCAGTCGGAGACGTAAACAGAGAAATGCATATCTTTGAAAACATAATTCGTCGTAACATATGCTTTTTTTTTTATCTTATCATTAAATCGATAAGGATAACAATTGTGTCTGATGACGCAAAAACAGTGAAAGCAATGATGATTTTTTAATAACAGTGATTTCTTTATGTAGCATGGTAATGATTTTTAGGCGCACGTGTTGCTTCTCTTTTTGACCTTCTCGCCAAGCATGCCTCAAAATAAGGAAGTTATAAATTTATTTTTAAACATTGCTTTCTTTTCAAAAAAAAAAAAATCAGGTATCAATAATATGTGATATATTTATGATCGCTCAGACATTCTGATTAATATGATTTTTGTTATTACCTGAGCAAGCAATAATATTAAAGATTATGGAGTTTAGAAAACTATTAGCACTATTATTAAAACTATTTATTGGATTAGCATGATTATGAAGTTTAGAAACTCCATAATCATACTAATTCAATCTTTTGCATAAGTATTTGAAATATAATGTAGTGTGCAGATTGGGCAACCAGATTGTAATTGGGATTGGTTGAGTTGAAATACTTGAGGCACAGGTTGGAGAAAAATCACTAACATACAATTAGCGATATACAATATTTAACACATTTAAAGGCAGATAATTATAGATTCTTAAGGACTCCACTTCTAAGCCGAAAACTCGAAACTCGGATATGCGCAGGGTTCGCGAAATACACTTTCTCACCGGGTGAGAGTCTGTAGGCCAACAGGTGTGGGTGCACTAAATATATTTCCCTCTCGGAGTGAAAGACTATTGTAGTGTCTGTCATAAACCAAACATTTAACCATAGCTTAGTTTTTTAAACAAAAAAATTTATTTTGCGACTTAAATTTTATTTACAGAAAAAAAGACAAAACACAAGACAAAAATATCAGCAACATTCTCTACATAGAGCCATGCCACGACCACCACACAGTAATCTGAGTAAACAAATAATCTAAGAAAGAAAATAAGAAAAAAAAAAAGTGTATAAAATAATTAGCAACCATTTTGTAAAATAATTAACACATTTTTGCCCGTTTTCTCCCATACGATACGCAAATGCGGTGTAGTACCCCTAAAAATCCCCTCCCCGGAAGGCACTGCCCTCCTTCTTCAGCGACTTAGAGCCAAATCAAACTTGTACTTACAGGTAAACTTGTACTTACTAGTACCTCATAGCAGAAGTTTTTCTCCCAAATAGCCTCCTTTCCCTTCTTTCATAAGACCACATGGGTTCTTGAACTTGGTTTAGATGCTGCTGTCTACCAAGTGGGAAAGAAAAAACCACGTATGTTAATGCAAATATTACAAATTTGCACGGGACTGACTATCGAAAATAATTGGAATAATTTGGATGACAAGACAGTAATAATTAATTAAAAAGTTGAATGTAATGAATTAATCTGAAATTTATAAGTAAACACTTTTATTCCTAAATAAATCTTCAACAATCTCTAACTTTTAACAAATAAAGACATTTATACACGAATATTAATTATAATTGTTCAATTTTTTGCTAGTAAATTGTTTGAAATGAGAAAAAAGCAGTGTTTTAAAGATAATTGTCCTTTTTAAGTACAAAACTTTTTTTAATTTATTAATATGTTACCAAAATTTCTGATGCAAAAAAAAAAAAAAAAAAATTTTCAAAGGAAGACAATCTGATGCAAAAGAATATTATAATAAATAAAATAAATATTCCTGACTGAGAAACAACATTCAAAAAGTTGAACGTAATAAATTAATTTGAAATTAATAAGTAAACATTTTTATTCCTAAATAAATCTTTCCAAAGCAGTCTCTAACTTTTAACAAATAAAGATATTTATACAAGAATATGAATTATAATTGCACAATTTTTTGAGATTTAATTATTTTAAATAAGTGTTTTTACTTTATTAAAAATATTACCAAAAAATTCTGATGCAAAAAAAGGAAAGGAAGACATTCTGATGCAAAAAAACATTCTAATGAATAAAATAAATAATCCTATTTATTGCTGGCCGAGAACCTAGAACTCGTTTAAACTGGAAAAAACTTAAATTGCTCGAAATCAACAAAAGTAACTCTCAAGACTTGTCTGATGATTACAAAAGGTGATCTTTTTTAAGTCTCGCTTGCTTGGACAATAGTAATTTGACTTTGCAAAAGGTCAGAACTACCATGTTTATCCGGACTAGCATAGTTATTGAGATTCGAGCAATTCCAACACATAATAAAACCAAAAAATCTATATATTTTTAGCTCGACGCTTGTATGCTTAACCTGCGCGGTGTTAAATTCTCATAAACAAGCCATTACAAGCATTTTTGCAGTCAAGAATTTTTCGATTAAACGCCTTCATTCTATCCTAACGGAGTTTCTTAACGGTTTGTTTACGTAGATCGCCTTCTGAAACTCAAGGTCAATGAAGGAAACTAAAAAAAAAAAAAAGTATAGCCTTCGCAGAGCGTGAATAAAAATATTTATTAGCCACCGAATTCCCTGTGCTCGTATACTGCAGGAGAAATATGTTAAAGGTTACATAATTCTTGGAATGTGTGTCGCTTTTTTTAATTGTTGGGAACGCAGAGGACAAATTTGTATGTTAATATTAAGCGGAAAGTCATTTCCTTTTGAGGGATTCATTTGGAATTCAGGGCCACGCGTGAATTACGTCTTTAATATTTGACTTGTAATCATTCAAATAGTTTTTCCTGTTATGGTTTATGTGTGTTATGTTATTGTCTTACCATAAGATGTAATGGTAAGGATGCATATATGATTACCATTATAGAAGGTTTACTTTAAGTGTCTTAAAATATCCTACAATTCTTCCCATACAAAGAATTTTGTTGTTGTTGTTTTTAAATTCTTGTATCTTGATTTGATATTATTGAGATGACAGATTGTAATAGAGACACGGTTCCCAAAGTGAACTATGGGGGAGGGGGTACTGCTACTTAATGAACAGGACCCTCATTTCTACTCACGAGAAAAGTCAGAGAAAATCCCTATCCCATTAGCCATACAACTGCTAAGTATGCGATCGAAACCGTGTGGTGTCATGGAAGGAGGGAAAGGGGGCAACTTCTGTTTTGATGGAGCACCCGTAGGTAGAAGTTTGACTTGGCTCCGTGAAGCTGAAGAAGGAGGGCAGTGCCTTCCAGGAGAACTTTTAGAGGGAAGTATCCCACATTTACGTATCATCTGGGAGAAAATCCGGCAAAACTCCCACCAGGTAGTCTGACTAACGAGGCAAGATGCTGAACATCAGCGCGCGTTGCCACTGAGTTACGAGTCAGGCACTGACTAGACATAAACAGTGTATAAACCCATAATCGTTTTTTACAGAAACAGCCTCTTTAAACTGGTGAGATGTTATGATTGTGCTTTACAACAATAAATTATTAATTAAAATTGTTTGATAATCCAAATTTATAGTTTGCAATTACCAAAAAAAAAAAGTATTTAAATAAAACAAAGAACAAAAGGTAGCGAACGTTCATATGAGAAGACTTATAATTATTATTAGAAGAATATTAAAACATACATATTCGCAATATTCAAGATATATATGCCCATGGTTCAGATATAACTGACGAATTTTCTATGTTGAGTAAACGTACATGTCTTTCAATTATTTCATATTGCTTTATATCTTTGCCTATTGTTTAGAAAATGCATGTTCTCGAATAATTAATTACTTTTTCCTAAAAATAACCTTATTTATCTCTTTTTTCTTAGCTAGATTACAGCCAATATATTACCCGACTCGTGGCTCAATGGTAACGTACACCGCTGGTGAGCATTAGGGTTGAGATTCAATCCGCTGGCGGCATTGTTATAGACGCTGCTTCAAAAACGAGGAGACTCGATGCCGTTCAGTATCTGACCTCGTTAGTCTGACTACCTGGTGGGAATTTTCCTGGTTTTCCCCATACAATACTTAAATGTGGATTAGTTCCCCCCTAACATTCATCATGGAAAGCATTGCCCTCCTTCTTCAGTGACTCGGGGTCAAGTCAGACTTCTACCTACTGGTGTTCCATCACAGTAGAAGCTATCCCCTTTCCATCCTCCATGAGTAGACTACTTATTAGGTGTCCGTCCCGCGTTGCTGGACACTGAGATAGATCACAACAACAGCCAATATTCTGCATAGCTAATCAATAATACTGCTCTACTATATAGTTCAGTTAAATATTTTTCACTGAATCGTGTAATAACGTAGGATAACTATATAACATTTCGCACTTAATAAGCTGTAGTACCTTACACTGAGTTTTACTACATTCGAAAAATCTTTACTCCTACTAATTTTTATTTATCTTTCTAGAGCTTATTAAGTGCGAAATATTACTATTGATGTAATATTTCGCACTTAATAAGCTGTGGAAAGAAATTTTCTACAAGGAAGAAAGAACCTATGTAACGAAACAACGACCTTCTTCAACCTCACACCGAATTGACTACACAAGAAAAACCTTTACTCCTTTCCAATACAGCATCTTCAGCGTCATGCATAAAATGTCTTATCTTAAATTTGTATCGTCTTTTTTGATATCATTGTATAAAAAAAAATAACCATGAGACTTACTTAACCGTCATCTCAAAGCCCGAGTTATGATTGAAAGATTAAACTGAAAAGTGATACTGGCACGTGTGTTTATGTTTCGCGAGAAAGAAAAAGAAAATATTAAAAGATCATCGGTTTAATAACGTTGAAGCGTGACCTGCTCTGTCAAGCTTTTCCTTAATACTTTTTTACAATTCCGACAATCATTATAAACAGCAGTTTTTTCCTTTGTTTTAATTTCTCTTTGTTTGATGTGAAAAATTGAACTTAACAGAGGACACGCAACTGAAGATGCTTTTTCAACTTGCAATAACGGGCGCAGTTAAAAAACGGCTTGTTACTTTCTAAGCGGGCAACGCTTTTATTTAGGTAATTAGAGGGAATTAAGCAAAGGTTTTCTTTTAAACTGTTTGTTAAGTAATTTAAATCTTTTAATGCGAAAGTGAAAGTTTGAAGTAAGAGACTTTCTCTCAATTAAGGTGAATTAAACAAAAAAACTAATTTGGTGTACGGAATTGTGTTTTTTATAATGGTGACTTTTTATTTTTGTTGACTTAAAGAATTCTAAAGGATTAAAAGATAATTTAGGTTGGTAATTATGTTTCATTTTCTATTTAAAAAACAATGTCATTAAGGCAATTTAATTTTTTCTTGTTTTGTTTTTATCTAAATACAAATTTTTATTTTTCCAAAAGTGCATATTCAAAATAAATCTATCTTGAATACTAAAAATCGTAATCGTAACTTGTAATCGTAATCGTAAAATTAGGATTCAGTTTGAATATTAAAAATGTCAGCAATGTTAAATCAGACATTTTCATTAAAAAAATATTAAAATCAATTAAGTTCCAAATGTTTTTTTTTTTTTTTTTTACAAATCACGTTTTTTTAATACATTGTTCACAAGTCACGTTGGACAGTATATATATATAATTTATTATACACAAAACATAAATTATTTTTAAACTTTAGACTTATTGTTGCAAATCTTTTACAGCCAGGTTTTTTTAATCATCAGATTTAAGCCATTTGGGACAAAACATTTGAATTATACTAGAAATAAAAATACTTTTTAAAACTATAGTATACATATAATTTATTTTTACACAAAACGGAATTTATTTTAAATTGTCGTAGACTTATCGTTGTAAATATTTTACAGCCAGGTATTTTTTAATCATCAGATTTATCATAAGCCATTTGGGACCAAACATGCATTACAATCAAACAAAATTACTTTTAAGGTAGTATATATATAATTTATTATACACAAAACAGAAATTATTTTTGAACTCGTAGACTTATCTTGTAAATGTTTTACAGCCAGGAATTTTTTAATCATCAGATTTATCATAAGCCATTTGGGACCAAACATGCATTACAATCAAACAAAATTACTTTTAAGGTAGTATATATATAATTTATTATACACAAAACAGAAATTATTTTTGAACTCTCGTAGACTTATCTTGTAAATGTTTTACAGCCAGGAATTTTTTAATCATCAGATTTATCATAAGCCATTTGGGACCAAACATGCATTACAATCAAACAAAATTACTTTTAAGGTAGTATATATATAATTTATTATACACAAGACAGAAATTATTTTTGAACTCTCGTAGACTTATCTTGTAAATGTTTTACAGCCAGGTATTTTTTAATCATCAGATTTATCATAAGCCATTTGGGACCAAACATGCATTATAATCAAACAAAATTACTTTTAAGGTAGTATATATATAATTTATTATACACAAGACAGAAATTATTTTTGAACTCTCGTAGACTTATCTTGTAAATGTTTTACAGCCAGGAATTTTTTAATCATCAGATTTATCATAAGCCATTTGGGACCAAACATATGCATTATAATCGAAAAAAATTACTTTTAAGGCAGTATATATATATAATTTATTATCCACAAAACGGAAATTATTTTTAAATTTTCGTAGATTTCAAAATGTGTCTAGAAAGAAACTAAAATTTTTTTTCGAAAGCTAAAAGGTCTGATGTTTAAAATAAAACCATAAAAAAATTCAATGTTTTTATAGGTTACTTTAAATAAATAGAATTTATAGATTGTTTTCCTAAATACTTAAATTTCATATGCGTACGTGTATATCTAAAGACCCACACTTATAGTTTCCTTAAAAATAATGTTAAAACTGATTTAATTGTAAGTTTAATTATCTAGTAAAAACTACAATATAAAATAATTCACTTTTTCTAATGCTTTTATATTAGTATATTATCTGTATTTGTTTTAAAACCTTGAAATAATTTTTATGTTAAATATTGAGCATCATCAAAAAGGCTTAAAGAACAAAAAATTCCACTTTTGAATACTTTTAAAATTGGGCATTTTATTTTTATTAGTTGCCTTATTTTGTTGTTTTGTAAAACAACATTCCATCCATATTGTTCCCTTTTTCCGCCTTGAACATTTTTCCTTCCCGTGAGATTTATCACACTTTTACAAAATATATTTATTTTATAACGCTCAAAGTAGTGAAAACCAATGTAATAAAAAAAATACTTTACGTGTGCATCCATTTATTCAAAAATTAATTGTCGAAATGATGAGAAAAAAATTAAATTTGATTTTAAAATAATATTCTTCGAATATATGACCGATATTGCCTGTACAATTATGAGTTCGCAGAGTAATTAAATTAAAAACACAAATTACAATGCAACACCTATAACGATAATCGATGCGTTCAATTGCGATGTGCAAATACCCTTGAGATCGATTTGAAAAATAAACTGATCAGAAAGCTTTACTGTCATAAATTGGAACTTTGAAGGGTTAGATATTTAGTTATCAAGTACTTGAATTTATCAAGAAAGAGGAACTAAGGATTCTTTGATTTTTTTGAATATTTTTTGGTAAACACTGAATTGCTTGGTCTTGTTTTTTAAGACACGTGCATCAAAAACTGATTAAGTGAGTGACAGGAAAGTTTAATTTGCTGATAGAGTGATACTGTGTCATGAAAACAATCTTTGATGTTTCTTTTTCTCTTAGCTACCAAAGTTAATTTATTGAGCGCAGAAACAAGAGGGTTTTTGACCGAGCGATTTCGCTCGTGACGTCACAAAAAAGGATATTTTTACTTTCCCTGTCTCCGTTCGAAAACTAAATTTAACCCCGATTCGAAAGCCTTATAGTTTGATGGCGGAAATATTTATCGTCAAATATGTATTAACCCAACGATATTTCCTTTGTTTGTTTATATTTATGTCTAAAGATGAAAACCTCACTGCTTTTTAAATTTTTATTTTATATTTTGGAATTTCATATAAACAAATTTAGGCATACGAGGCATAGAAATGCAAATTTTGGCATACGAGGCATAGAAATGCAAATTTAGGCATACGAGGCATAGAAATGCAAATTTAGACATACGAGGCAAGTTTAGGCATACGCTTAAATTTAACTATAACTTAATGAATAATAGAAAAGTATTATAGAACAAGTTACTAATGAATTTATGAAGAAATTAGAATTTATATAATTTAAACCAGGGGTGACCTTTTCCCGCCTTGAACATTTTCCCGGCCCGTGAGATTTATCACACTTTTACAAAATATATTTATTTTATAACGCTCAAAGTAGTGAAAACCAATGTATTAAAAAAATACTTTACGTGTGCATCCATTTATTCAAAAATTAATTGTCGAAATGATGAGAAAAAATTAAATTTGATTTTAAAATAATATTCTTCGAATATATGACAGATATTGCCTGTACAGTTGTGAGTTCGCAGAATAATTAAATTATAAGCACAAATTACGATGCAACACCTATAACGATAATCGATGCGATCAATTGCGATGTGCAAATACCCTAATTGAGATCGATTTACAAAAGTTAAGTGAAAGAGTGGAGAAACAAATATTGCGCTAGCAAAATAAATATTTTTTAATGATTCTTTTTTTTCATTTCATTTATATTTTTATATTTAATTTTTAGGGTTATATATTTCTTTACAATGTGCGTTTAGTATCCTTATTATTATATTGTCTATGTTTACATGTAAGAATAATAGTAAACATAATAATAGATAACTTATTATGTTTCAATTTTTCACACCAAAAAAATATCTATAGTGGACCTAAATCTAATATGGGGATATATAATTTTATATGCGACCCGCGAAGTTATGATGCTTTCCCAAGTGGCTCGCAAGATCATTTGGGTTGGAAACTCCTGCTTTAAATGTTCTTAATTAGCAGCTTAACTTGTTCCAAACATTTTTAAAGAATTGCTAACCTATTTATTTAATTAATTAGCATAAAAGCAAAAAATATTTTTATTCAATTTTATTTTAAAATTGTGTTTAAAGACAAATCTGTTGTACCTTTTAAAATTTTTGTAATAATTATTTTATGTTATTTGATTGAACATATTGGCTAGTAATACGGATTATTCGAAATATACATTCAGTATTTATTTACTTGTTATACCATCGTTATTAATCCTCGAATTGAATATGTTATAGCTATGGTCAAAAAAATTTATTCTCAAGAATTAACAAGTCGCCAATTAATCTTCTTACATATTCATTTATTTTAGAATCGAATATTTGGCTCAGTCGAAAATTCTTTCATAAAAAATTATTTTACTCAACATTTTAATTTATTACTTATTTATCATCAATTTTACACTTCTTTTTCATTCATAACTCATACGTCATTTTTTAATTCATTATTCGTCAACAAATTACTCGTTATTTTCATTCATCGTTAATTTTATAATTCATCATCAATTATTCGTCCTTTTCATTTATTACTCACTCATCATCATTCTCATTCATTACTCATACATCATTATTTTTATTTATTACGCATTATCATTTTCATTCATCATTCATTAATCATCATTTTTATTTACTACTCATTCATCCTCATTTTTATTAATTATTTGTTCATCATCGTTTTTATTCATTACTTATTTGTCGTCATTTTATTCATAGCACTTTTATCATCATTTTTCTCATCATTTCAAAAATAAATTATTCATTAACATTCAAAAACATTCACAACTTACTTATTCGTGATCATTTTCATTCCTTAATCATTCAACATTTTCATTCACAGCTCTTTTATCATCATTTTACTCTTATTTCAAAAACATTTACTTATTTTTATATAAAAGTATAAAAATATTTAAAATTTTTGCTGTGTAACTTTTAAGTGTATCTAAAATCAAATACGATTAAAAATATTTCATTAATCAATACTTCCATAAAAATAAAAAAAATTTCCTTGAAGGTAAACATGAAAAGGAAAAAAACCTATAAAGTTTTTTTTTCGTCTGCTAAGGATCAACAAAAATAATAAATTTTACCTCCCTCTTGTCAAGATAAGGCTGTACCTTTTTTTTAGTTGTTGATAAGAAAAAGCTTAAGTTAACACCGCTCTAAGATTGTACAATAAAATAAATAAAATAAAATAAAATAAATGAATAGGAATGCGAGTCTTACAAAAGAAATAGGAAGGAATATATGACTCACCTTACAGAAATACAATAGGACAGAGGTTAGGAAAGCAAAAACTCCCAAAAAGGGAGCGTCAAATTTCCTGTACGAAAATTATATCACCTTAAATCGCTTAGTGATTCTGAAACTTTTTGAATTCGGGGCGCATTTAAAATCCTACAAATAATTATAGGTGTATTAAATACAAATTTCTGAGAAATAGGTTATAATAATTAAGCAAAATTTTACAGAAAAAATAATGCGATAAAAAGAAACACACCTTAAGTTTATTTATTGTTATGTTTAAGTATTTTTTTTTGTTCTAATGCAGCCGACAAACACTTAGACAATTGTCCTTGATGCCTTAAGGCAAGCGCTGCACCGATGTTACTCACTTAGCACTACCCAGGAGGTACGTGTAGCTTGAAGATAAGCTACGGACGCGGAGTAACAATACTCCGGCAACGCTCTACGATCATATTAGACCGGGACCTACGGTTTAAAGTGGATTCCGACCACTACAAATATCCATAGCACCGCCGGGACTCGACCCCGAAACCTGTGGTATTCAGAGAGCTAGCCACTCAGTCATTCAGGCACTTATGTTTAAGTATGAGAAACATTATCTTAAAGTATACTAGACATGTCTTCATTGTTTAGGAATATATTTGAAAGCCAAATTCTTATTTCCTTGTCAATATATTGCAGATTTTCTCTCTTTTTACACTTGATTGTGATGAGGGTAGAAAATTGTTATTCACATAAATATGATGTTGAAAAGTGTAGTAAAATTTTTAAAGCTTTTTCAGATACTGATATGCATTTTTCATTTAAAGGAACCAAAAAGGTTTCAAGAGACAATTCCTTATGTTTAATCCTCAATCCACTCGTCAGTTTCAATCATTATTTATTTTATAATTTTACATCAGTTACTAGTCATTTTCATTATTTATTTTATAATTCTTCATTAGTTATTCGTCATTTACTTTCATTATTTTATATTTTCATTAGTTACTCGTCATTTTCATTCATTATGTTATAATTCTTCATCGGTTATTCCTCATTTTCATTCATTAAATTATTTATTCATCAGTTATTGGTCATTTTCCTTCATTATTTTATAATTCTTCATCAGTTACTCGTCATTTTCATTATTTATTTTGTAATTTTTTCAGTTATTCTTCATTTTCATTCATTATTTTATAATTCTTCATTTGTTATTCGTCATTTTCATTCATTACCATTCATCATCATATTTATTCATTACTTATTCGTCATCATTTTCATTCGTAGCGCTTTTATCATCATTTTACTCATCACTTCAAAGACATTAAATTATTCACTAATATTAAAAACTTAAATTAAACATTCTAAGCATTCAAAACTTATTCATCATCATTTGCATTCATTAATCATTCAGCATTTTACTCATTATTTCAAAAACATTTACTTATTTCAGTGTATATAACTACTAGTTCTTCTTCTGCTAGTTCTTCTTCACTACTAGTTGTTCTTCTGTTAGATGATCAATTTCACAGAGTAATTAATTACAGACGGCAGAATCTCATAGACTGCAATGAAAATTTTTAAAATGGAAAATCACGTAAACGCCAACGCATCTAGTAGCCAACCATGGAAGTTACCTCTCTCAGTTTCTCATAAGCATTCTTTCGAACATTATCGCTGTTTCACTTTTAAGTGAACAAAGAAGTAAAAAGCAATCAGAAAGGTTAGTTGTTTATAATGAAAGTTGCCTTTGAATGGGGCAACTGTCTAAAAAAGTGTATTAAAGTAAAAAAGTAAACTATATTTATTTTTATATCTGAACATATATTTATCTAGAATACCACAAGGCACACATGGAAATTATCTAGGATGCACCTTTTCAGAACAACTGACTTAGAGAATTAATAAAAAATAATAAGGAAGAATTTTTTTGGTTCGTACATACTTTAAACTACATGAATTTCAAAATTACTAATAATTATCCTCTTATCTTATCAACACGTAATGTCCGATTTAAAATCCAAAAACATTTCAGCATGGCTACATTAAGTAACAAGTTAAAATATTTCTTAATAACTTGAGAGAGAGTTTTCTGACAGTAAATCATGTTTCGTTAAAAATTCTTAATAATAAGCCCTCCACTATATACATAACATCGACTTTTACATATTTATTAATTTTTGTAGTAAGAAATTCAATATTTATTATTTCATTTCGATATTTTATTATAATGTAGCCGAATATTTTTAAAATGAATCTCTCTACTATTCATTATCAAAGATATAAAATAAGTTCAATAAAACAGTCAGTCTGATATTTAATGACTTTGAATTATTCACTTTAATGACTTTGGAAACTCGACACTATTTTCTTTTGTAAAGAGGAATGAAATGGTAAAAAAAAAATTGAAAACCACTGCAATAACAGTTTAAAGACTGATGAATAAATAAGATAAGAAATAATAAGAAATTCAATATTTATCATTTCATTTCGATATTTTATTATAATGTAGCCGAATACTTTTAATAATAATCTCTCTCTATTATTCATTATCGATAATATAAAATAAGTTCAATAAAACAGTCAGTCTGATATTTAATGACTTTGAATTATTAAGTTTAATGACTTTGGAAACTCGACACTATTTTCTTTTGTAAAGAGGAGTGAAATGGTAAAAAAAAAATATTCTAAAACCATTGCAATAACAGGTTTAAAGAGAGATTTTTAATGTATTTCCTCAAATATAGTCTTCGTTTTTTCCAAGAAATATCGTTTCTCTCCAATTCTCTCTGCATTTTAATAATCAACTCTGCTTGGGCGTGAGCATTCGCGATCAATATTTCAGTCGGTACGTGCCTTCCTTACTCGCACTTCTGTTCAATTCTTTGGCATGCTCGCGCGACATCTTCTGATCAGTATGACAAAAACTTGATTTTAGAATTGAAGTATACCTCCTCACTAAAGGTATACAAACTTTACACTTTTATACACTAAATGTATACAAATTTTACACTCTTTATACTTTTATACACTAAATGTATACAAATTTTACACTCTTTATACTTTTATATACTATATGTATACAAATTTCACATTCTTATCTTTATACTTTTATACACTAAAGGTATACAAATTTTACACTCTTTTATCTTTATGCTTTTATACACTAAAGGTATACAAACTTTACACTTTTATACACTAAATGTATACAAGCTTTACACTCTTAGACTTTTATATACTTAATGTATACAATCTTATATTTATACTTTTTTATACACTATATGTATACAAACTTTACTTATCTTTATACTCTAAAGGTATATAATGTAGGTATGTTTATAATATATATTTATACTTTTAGATATATATACTTATACTTAAGTTTTTATTGGTATACTTTTCACATTCTTCTCTTTAAAGTTTTCTCCACTAAAGGTAAACAAATTTTACACTCTTATCTTCATGCTTTTATACACTAAAGGCATACAAACTTTACATTCTCATCTTTTGCTTTCATATACTAAAGGTATATACATTTTACACTCTATCCTCATTCTATACACTAAATGTACACAAATTTTACACTCCTATCTTTATACTTTTATACACTAAAATTACACAAATTTTACACTCCTATCTTTATACTTTTATACACTAAAGTTACAAAATTTTACACTCTTATCTTTATACTTTTTGTACACTAAAGGTATACAAATTTTACAAAGTTTGTATCTAATTCGAAGAGATTCTTTATATAGTGATATGAAACTTTTTTGCTGTATTTTTTACTTTCCGATTGTAATAATCTCAAAATCGGATGGAAAACCTGTACAAAGCTCTTGTAGAATACACGATTCCTTTTTCAATAGACACAGTTAAAAAGAAAATACGTAATGTCTTGTAAAATGAGAGAATGAGATCATGACTGCCTTGTAATGATTTGGGATGATCATACTTTTTGTTCAAGTAATTCCAGTCAACTGCTTTGTTTCTCCTGTTGCTATGACAATGATTAGTCATTTTTGCTGGTAATTGAGAGAACTTATTGCTGATTATTTAATTTGGGAGACATTATTACTTGTCATTTAATTTGATAGAACTTATCTTAATTACGAAACACCCTGTAAAAAGGTATATGAGCTACGAAAAGACTATTCATGTATCTCTGGCGCACAATTATTCTCATGATACATTTGTATGGTTGCCAATCTATTTTCATCTAAGAAATATCTTTCAGGTTATGATCTTTTTTTTTTGAGAAAGCACAGAATTGCCATGAAAACTGAACTTTCTGAGGATTTAATATAATTTGAATTTCTTACTCACAAAATGAGAGTCGCTATTTAAGTAGTATTATAACTAGTCACCGTCATCATCATATTTGGCTCAACAGCTCATGGTAGGCTAAAGCCTTCTGCCTACTGGCAGATTTCGAAACACGAGAATTTTTCTTTTTACGGGATAGGTTTGCAAGCCCTATGCCCAACCCCCTGGTTTGTTCTTCTACAGTCATATTAAACCGGGACCTACGGTTAAAAGTGGATTCCGAACTACTACAAACATCCATGGCCTGGCCAGGACTCGAACTCGAAACTTGTGGTACCGAGCGCTAGTCACTCGGCCATCAGGCCCCATTATAACTAATATGAGAAAAAAATTGTGTTCAATCCTATATGCTCTTATGTGTTCAAATGCATCTTTCTGCAGAGTTTGGTGAGCTAGATAATGAGTAAGAGGACGAAAGTTCTGTCTATTCTTGCATCTGAAAGCACTTAGCCAAGTCAAGTCAAGTCTATTCTTACAGTCATTGCGTTTAAAAACAAGAAGACCCAACGGATATGGGATAGATGGGGAACAGTTATCACTGCAATTCCCTTTCCCTTTTGTGGGTGTTATGTAGCAGGTTCTTCTGCATCTGCTCTTTATCGTGAGTGACGAAATGTTATGCTGAGGATGGACACGCTATATTTGTAGTTCGGAAAGTCCTTCCGTTGGACTCGAAGAGGTAAACAGGAAGGTCCTAACTTACCAGAAGTTATCCCTGGGAGATATTTACTATAAATTTTGTAACACATTGATAGTATAATGCAGCAGAAGATTCTCGAAGCTCTCTGGTAAAAGTAAGTCAGTCACATTATCTGTCGTTCTGGTGCAATTGACGTTAGATTAATACTGCCCGGTATTTGAAAACAACAAAACTACCAACTTTTTAGCTTATATCAATTTAAAATAAAAACTATTTGCAAAATGAATTGTGATTTTAAGAATAAATTCTGTTCCTTAATTAAATAATTTTGAGTGCTGTAATTTTTATATTGAACTCAATGATAGCAGAGACCTTTCGTTTCATCTATACAATTTTCTTTATATATTTTAATGCATTTTTATACTGAGTTTGGTTTTTAATTTGAAACATACTGGATCTCAAGTGCAGTTTTATGTTTTTATCAATCAACCAACATCATGAAAATGCAAAAACATTTCCGCTTGATATCATGAAAAAAGAAGATATCGCTATTTAAAATATTATTTTAGATTATTTATCGGTCCTTTTTGTTTACTAATACAGACAGATATCTATCAGTTGGCAGACGGTCTCACCATGGGGCCGTTACGCAAATGAAGAAGAAGAAGAATACAGACAGATACTGATAAAAAGATATTCATAATCTGAATTTATATTATTTTGGTTGGTATATTAATGTATGACAAACGATACTAGAAAAAAAGGTTTTGTAAAATTTGACTTCGACTGACTACAAATCTGATTATCAAACTAAATCATAAATTTAAATGGACTGATTACAAAACTAAATTACAAATTTAAATGGACTGATTACAAATTTAAATGAACTGATTACAAAACTAAATTACAAATTTAAATGAACTGATTACAAAACTAAATTACAAATTTAAATGAACTGATTACAAAACTAAATTACAAATTTAAATGAACAAATTTGATTACAAAACTAAATTACAAATTTAAATGGACTGATTACAAAACTAAATTACAAATTTAAATGGACTGATTACAAATTTGATTACAAAAACTAAATTACAAATTTAAATGGACTGATTACAAATTTGATTACAAAACTAAATTACAAATTTAAATGGACTGATTACACATCTAAATTGACTAATTACAAATCTAAATGGATTAAAACAGTGGAATGCACTTGGACTAAAGAATGAAAATATGGACTAAAACAAAGGGAGCACCCAAGAAGATTTAGAGGTGCGTCCTGTGTTATTCAGAGAAATACGTGTCTATATAGAAAAATAAATATAATTACTCTTTTTCCTGCCAGTTTTCCAGTTCAAACAGTTTTTAACTAACCTTTCTGATTGTTTTTTTCTTTTTTATTCATATAAAAAGTATCAAACACCGATAATGCGCTAATGTTTCCGAGAAACTGGGAGCGGTCACTTCCATGGTTGTTGACTGGAAATGTATAGCATCTATGTGACTTTCAATGTTAAAAATATTTCGATTGCAGCCTATGAGACTCAACCGTTTGTAACTAATATTTTGTGGAATTGTTTATCAACATTAACTGAACAGAGTTTGTCTGGTCGGTCTACTGTCATTTTATGAATACTTTAGGCTAATTAGACCGCAACCTACAGTTTAACGTGGATTCCGAACCACTTACAAATATCCAAGCCACCGTCAGGATTCGAGCCTGAAACTTGTGGCACCAAAGTCCAGAGCGTTAGCCAATTGGCCATCATGCCGCCGTTTACTGACGAAGAAGAAGAACTAGTAGTTGTATCCACTGATCGTGGATTGAGGATTAAACATAAGGAATTGCCTTTTGAAACCTTTTAAATTCCTATAAAAGATGCATATGTAACAATATCTAAAAAAAGCTTTGAAAGTTTTGCTGCAATTTTCAACGTCATATTTATTTATTAAGATTTTCTACCCTCCACCTCTAAGATTTTCTACCCTACACAGTTTTCCTTTCAAATATATGCTGAAACATTGAAGACATCGCTAGGGCACATCAGGCTCATGTTTCTCATAAACACAAAAATAGATAAACTTGGGGTGCGTTTATTTTTATTTTTTAATCACATTTTTTCTATAATATTTGACTTGGCTTTGGTTTGGTTTGCCGCTCTATGGTCATTTTATGCACACATTAGACTAGTTAGACCTGGACCTACAGTTTAACGCGGATTTCGAACCTGAAGTCTATGGTACCAAAGATTGGGATTTATGCTCGCGATAGCTGCTTTATCTCAATTTATCCAATTGCTCTTAAAAAGAGAGCAGAAAAAGAAATAAGAAAAGATAATACAAATAAAAAAGATCCTCAGACAATCAGTAGGGTTTGACAGTTTCCAAAAGTATTTAAAAACAAGCACCGAAATGTGGTGTGGTGTAGAACTTCTGTCACTAAACATTACAAAAAAGTTAACACTCTCACACACGTAATTTTCCGTAGGAAATTAACTATTGATATAGTTTTGTATACAATATTTGACTGTATTATTATAACATGTTTCTCGGAAATTTCTAAATAGTGGGTCTACAATTTTTTGTACTAATGTAGCTGTCAAACACTTAGACAATTGTCTTCAATGCCTTAAGGCTTGCGCTATACCGAAGTTACTCACTTAGCACTACCCAGGAGGTGCATGTAGCTTGAAGATAAGCTACGGTAACAATACCTCCCCCAACGCTCATGTTAAACCGGGACCAATGGTTTAAAGTGGATTCTGAACCACTACAAACATCCATGGCACCGTCGGGACTCGAATCGAAACCTGTGGTACCGAGCGCCAGAGCGATAGCCACTCGGCCTCGGCCCCGTTACAATTATTTGTAGAACTTGAAATGCACCACGACTTCAAAAAGTTTGAGAGCACCTGGACTCAAAAAGAATGTAATGTAATTTTGTTAGTTTTTTGTTTAGTCAAGTAAAGTAATTTTGTTTAGAACACAAATTTAAAAATACAATTCAATCATATCTCGAAATGAGGTCTAGATTTTTTTTTCTCTGTTTCTGCAACATAAAAGTGAAGGCGTTTCCAAAGACGCGTAGGTTCCAATGCCGCTCACTGACGTCAAGGAAAATCTAAATGTTTATTTTTGTTACAAGAGAAGATTGATTTGTCTTCACTTTGAAAGTAAAATAAGTCCAACATTTACTTTCGCGTGTGTTTGTGTGTGTGTGTTCCCCTCACTTTTTCTGAAGTGAAAACTTTTTGAGTATGAAGTAGGTTTTGAGTTCAATGGCGCAAGGTTCATTTTTTTTTTTTTTTTTTAGTAACGCTCTGTCAGACGTATCAGAAATATAAACAATAAAAATGTAAACTAATTATTACTAAATAAGAAATTTATTAGTAGATGTTTTAAGTTCAGGGGTCTCCAATTTTTTTTTGGTCCAAGGGCTTCACTTAAAGGTCAATGCCTAGCGTACCGTACCACTATTACGTAACAAAAAAAAGGAAAACAATTTTTTTCTCGTTAAAATATGAAGTGTACGCAACATACACCAAAAGTAAAAGACTTTTTAAAAAATGTTTGTATAAATTTGCATTTATATCACAAAAAGAAAATAGGTATTAGAACAATGGATTCTCTTTTTCAGAATAATATTTTTAAATTCGTAAAATAAAATTGGGACCTGATGGCCAAGGAATTAGCACTCGGGGTGTCACAGGCTTCGGGTTCGAGTCTCGGTGGTGCCATGGATGTTTGTAATGGTTCGGAATCCACTTTAAACCGTAGATCCTGGTCTAATATAGCTGTTGGACGTAAGGCTGACAACCCTACCCCGTAAAAAGAAAAACATCTTTCGTCTCGTAATTTGCCAGTCCCACAATGGGGCTGTTGAGCCAATGATGATGAAAATAAGTTATATTAAAAAGTTGTAATAGTTAAAATTAATTTAGTTATATTTAAAAAATTATCAAATAATATCATACAGCAGTGATTCTCAAACCTTTTGAAGTCGGGGTGCATTTAAAAAGCCTACAAATAATTTCAGGCGCACTATATATAAATTTCTGACGAATAGCATCCGTTACTAACGCTTCACAGTTTCATATCCAGATGGTCAATTTTACAGACTATAACTTATAGACGCCGGAGTCTCAGAGGCTGCAATGGAAATTTTTTTAACAGTAAAAAGCACAAAAAGATGCTGGCTCTCCTAGTAACCAACCATGGAAGTTACAGCTCTTAGTTTCTCGTAAACCTTTTTTGGCGCGTTATCGCTGTTTAACGACATTTTATGTAGAGCAAGAAGAAGAAAAGCAATCAGAAAGGTTAGTTGCTTGTAATAAAAGCTATCTTTGAATGGGAAAACTAACAAAAAAAAGAGTAACTATATTTATTTTTATATCTGGACACATATTTTTTTGGAATACCATAGGGCACACCTGGAAATCTTCTAGTTCACACCCTTTGACAACCACTGTTATATTTGAGCTTTGTACTTGAGCTTTTTCTTAGGCTCATTAAATAATAATAAAATGAAATACATTATAAAGTGCAGGATAATTCAAATTTTATTATTGAAACCTTGTCAATAAATTCATTATCATTAATTCATTTATCATAAAAAGAGTTAAAATAACAGACAAAAATGTTTTAAAACTTTAACCTAAAAAAAAATCTAAGATAAAAAGTAGATTTAAAGTGTGGTTTTTTACAGTTTTATTTGAATATTTGTTACCTTATCTTACTATAGTATCTTTCCGATAGAAGAATCGAGGTGTTGAGATTAGGAATATTTTTTTTCAAAGAAAAATATTATCTGGACGCAAAAAATGACAAAAGGAAATTTCTGGTTCCTTTTTACTTTTTAAATGTTTATTTACTTTTTTGTTAAGCGATAAATAAATATCCTTGATTAATTTTTTGGATAATTTTAAGACTAAATGCGAAGGATGTTTTATAACAAAATATTATATAAATTTAAGATCAGTAGCAATTACTTCTGATATAGTGTTGTAAAATATAATATTTGTCAACATGAGATAAATTGCTACTTTCTTTAGGGCCTACGGGTTTTGTTACACCAATTGTTTAAGTAGTATAACGTAACACAATTGACTAATACTACTTTGGGATATATTTATACACTTGTCCGACTCGTGACTCTGTGGTAACGTGCGCCGCTGATGAATCGAGGCTGAGATTCAAACTAAACCTAAAAAAAAAAAACTTAACGAGATTTTGTTGTAGACACTGTTTCAAAAAAACGAGGAGAAACGATGGCGTTTGTGATGTTCAGCATCTTGCCTCGTTAGTCGGAATACCTGTGAGAGTTTTTCGGGTTATCGCACATACGATGCGGGTAGCTTGATCGCCAATTGGCTAAAATGAAATGAATGTTTGAAATGTATTTTTCTGATATGAAGCGCATGAAAAATAAATTGATCAAACTAAATCAAGCCCGATATATTTAAAAGAAATTTAATCAATGAATTTAACTTGGTCAATCAGTTTTTAGTAGAAATACATAGATCAAAATAACTCTTACTTACTTAAAACTACAATTTTCAAAGAAATTGCTTTTGTTTAACAGCGAGGTATTTAAATTATTAGCAAATATAATTCAATATTGATCGTCATTAATAAATATCATAGAATATTTCCGTTATTGAAAAATTTTATTGGGAAAAAATATGAATGAAGATTACAAAATTAGAATCTAGGAAAATTCTAAAAAAAAGAAGTTCAACATTTTATAAAATCTCACTTCCATAGGCTAATTTCAGATTTCTATACAACTAGGGGGCAGCCTGATGACCAATTGGCTAGATCTCTAACTTTTGGTACAGCAAGCTTCAGGTTCGAATCCTGGTGGTGGGTTCAGAATTGACGTTACACTGTAGATCCCGATCTAATTAGCCTAAAATGAGCAAAAAATGACCGTAGAGCAACAAACCAAACCCATACGATAAGCAAAGGCGGTATAATTCCCCCTAAAAACCTCCCGGAATGCACTGCTCTCCTTCTTCAGCGTCACGGAGCCAAGTCAGACTTCTACCTTCGGGTGCTCCATCACAACAGAAGTTTCCTCTTTCCCTCCTTCCATGAGAACATACGGGTTCATTGACTTGATCTAGATATTGCTGTCGATCAAGTGGGATAAAGAAAACAACAACATTTATACGCATTGTAAAACTGGCTACAGGGGTTTCTTTCAATACATGAAACACAAATTATTACCAGTTCCCCTTAAAAAAATTTTTACACAAAAACTATCATTACTACTTTCATAGCGGTGTACTTTTTGGAAAAGATATTTCTGCAAAAAAATAATGAAAAAAAGTCAAATTTTCATACACAACATCAAAATCAAGCAACAACTAATTTTACTTTTTTTTTATTTTAAATTTTTTTAATGTGCTTTCGTTAAAAATCTTTCTAAAAATCGCATTATCTTCTTTAATCTATCAGAAACAAAGCAAATATAAAAAAATTAAAAATAACAGCAGATGGAGTTCCTCAGGTGTAATGCGTAGTATACATTAAAAAAGTACAGGATAATAATTACAATAATGAGGGGTAGTTCCCCCTAAAAGTCCTCTCGGAAGGCACTGCCCTTCATCTTAAGCGGCACAGAGCCACGTCAGACTTCTACCTACGAGGGCTCCATGACAACAAAAGCTTACCTCCCCCTCCATGAGAACGCACAAGTTCATGGACTTTGTCTAAATTTTGCTGTTAACTAAGTGTGATAAGAAACAATAACAATTATACACGTTGTAAAACTAGCTACAGAATTATTTTTTTCATAACATGAAACACAAATTATTATTAGTTTCCCTTAAAAAAACTTTAAGTGCCTTTTACCCCAAAACTATCATTACTACTTTCGTTGCAGTGTACTTAGTTGCAAAACAATGATGAAAGAAAGTCAAATTTTTCATACACAACATTAAAATCAGTCAATCACTAATTTTAATTTTTTTACTTTAAATGTTTTCAATGTGCTTTCGTTAAAAATCTTTCTAAAAATCGCATCATCTCACTTTAAGCTATCAGAAACAAAGCAATTATAACAAAATTAAAATAACGTCGGATGGTGTTCCTCGGATATAATACGTAGTATACATTAAAATAGAATAGGATAATAATTACAGAGTTCTTTCTAGGAAGTTGGAGTTAATTAGCGAAATTAATCTTTAAGTTCCTACGAAAAATAAAAGAAATCAATTATTAAAGTGAACAAAATGGAGAAGCACTTTAGAAAATTAAGCAGAAATAATAAACTTTATCGGACTAAATGCATGTTAATCCCCTTTGGACAGATTAGGAATCAGTTTCATGGGTAATTTTGCAATAAAGTTTTTAATAGGAACTTTTAAAAAAATAGTCTAGATAATTGGTCAAAATATGTCTACAAAAACAATGCTTCCGAAATAACATTGATACTGATATTGCTTGATCATTTTAAGCAACATATTAGAAGTTATTTTTGAAAAATGTTTGAAAATATGTTGGTAATTTACCTGAAATAGGATCATTATGTTACTAATTTAGTTGAAAAGCCACGATGCTAAAAAAATTTTTCATTTTGCACTGGATTTTATTAATTAATTAATTTTCCTAAATTGGTACATTAATAGGAAAAATGTTACAAAAGTAGTAGAAAAATTAATTTTTAATTTGCTATATTTTGCTTTTAAATGACACTCGAGTATTATCTTTTTTCTTTACCTTTGTTTGTAATTTCGAAATTTTGACTTGCATTACTTTTGAAGTAATTAACTGGTAATTACTCATTAATTATTAGTAATTAGTAATTAGTTAAGAGTTGATTTAAATTGAGTTTATTTTAACTTTTTAGAGTGTTTCTGTAGAATGTAAAAGTAATTTATAATTATTGTACCGCTAACTTTCCTATGCATGTATAAACAACAGATTTGATTATATATATATATATATATATATATATATATATATATATATATATATATATATATAAATATAGTCTTTAGGGGCCTGAATGGCCGGGTTCGGGTTCGAGTCCCGACGGTGCCATTGATATTTGTAGTGGTTCGGAATCCACTTTAAACCGTAGATCCCGGTCTAACACGATCGTAGAGCGTTGTGGAGAGTGGCATATTAGGGCATATAGGGGAAAACGAACTGTTCCTATATAGTGATTAGGGGATTATAGTTGTTGCTTCGAGTCCTCATATACCAATTCGATTCCACAATTTTCTTTCGAGATCTACAAAAATACTTGAAAAAATAGTAATGACAAAAATAAATAAAACCTTAAATCTTCAAAGCTATCACAGGTACATACAACTAAGAAAAAAACTTTTTATACCATATTTGTACAGACCCCCCCGACTCGTGGCTCATTACAAATAAGAAACAGGCACAGTAATTAATTGAGTGTTGATTTCAAATATTTTACGATTTTTTTTTTACTTTCAGAACGTTTCTGTAAAATGTAAAAAGGATTTATAATTACTGCACTACTATCTTTTCTATGTACGTATAAACAATAAATTTGGTTATATGTATATAAATTTAAAATTGGAAGAAGGCCAAAATTAGAAAGTATCAAACGGTATGTAAATTTTAGCATTTGCAAATTGGCAAAAGCTTAGCAAATAAAAAGTACTAGGGACCTTGCGTTAACAAGAGGCTTACATAACAGCTGCAAGCTCATTGAATATAAGACAGATTCATTGAAAACTTACGCCTTCAATTCGCATGCAAATCTAACTAACAACTCAAGGTTTTTAACTTCTGCACGCTACGGCGCCTGCTACTTATTTGTCGGGGCCTGTACAAATATGGAATGTAAATTTTATTTCTCTTAGTTGTATGTACCGTTGATAGCCTTGAAAGACATTTTATTTTTCTAATGCGCAACGTATTTTTACAAATACTTGAATTTTCTTAACTTATTAATTAAATTTAATAAATATCCATAAAAGAATGAAACATATTTGAGTGTGCATTTAATATGAGTACAAGAAAATATGCAATGTATAGAAAAAGAGCGAAATATAGTACTTGTATATGCATCATAGGGGCCAGATGGCCAAGTGTCTGGTGCTCGGTACCACAGGTTTCTGTGTCTAGTCAAGGAGGTGCCATGGATGTTTGTAGTGGTTCGTAGTCCATTTTAAAATTCCGATCGCAAATGCCTGTTGGGCGTAGGGCTGATAACCCTACTCCGTAAAAAGAAAACATATCCTATCTTGAAAACTGCCACTAGGCAGACGGTCTTGGCCCGCGATGGGGCTGTTGCGCCACTGATGATGATGACATTACATAGAAATTACGTATCATGTAATGTCTGCTGCCATTTTGAAAAACTTAAACTCGATTAATAAATAAATCTAGAGTTGCAATCCTAAAGAAAAAGAATCTGCAATAAGAAATCACACTATTTAAAAAACTTTAGTGAAGTAAATAAAAACTAAGTACAACAGAAATTGAAATTCATTACAAATTTTAAACAAACATTTAGCTTTCTTTCACTTTTTATCCCGTTTCACTCGAACGGTGGGGGAAGACTTACTGTTGTTTTATTCGCATTTTATCGATATGCATTTTTATTATTCATGTATTTCCTACTCAACAGAATATGACGGTAAGAAAAAATGACAAAAGACTTGAACTACATAAAAAAAATGTTATGGCAGATGGCCAATGACATCATACAGCTGTAATATTTATTATGATATTCTGTGTCCTGTCCATCCTTTCTTAGGCTTCTATTATTCATGTGAGACTTATTCTGACGTGGGTATTAAAATAGAGGTAACCTTCATTGAAAGTGGTTTGAATAGACAGCAAGCTAAAACATTCTTCTGGAACTGATAATTTTTATCGTTAAAAACACCCATTTCACGAATAAGATATTTTTTGTTTATTGTCGTTAAAACGATACATTCCATGTTAATTACATCTTTAATTGACTCCATAATTCTTAATTAATTTATTATAAATATTTTTATTAAGACTTTCCGGAAATGCAACGCCGTCTCAATAACACACTAGGGACACAGATAGGTTTGGTTTGTCGCTCTACGGTGATCGTGTACATAATTTAGGCTAAATATACCGGAACCTATAGTTTAAAGTGGGTTCGAACCACTACAAACATCCATGGCACCGCCGGGGCTCGAACCCTGTGGTGCAGAGCGCCAGAGCCCTAGATACTCGGCTATCAAGCCTCCAGGGACTCAGACAGGCAATATGAAAGGAATACTTGTATATTTTTAAGTTTAAATTAACAATTTATGTACACTTGTATTATGTACCATTAACACCAAAACATACCGCCAAAGATATTTAATGCATAAACAGCATATCGGTGCATAATTATTATACTAATTTACAACATAAATTTATCAGCCAAAGGTAAACTTCAATTAAAACGATTTGAATAGACAGCAAACCTAAAACATTCTTCTGGAACTGATCATCATTATCTTTGAAAACTCCCATTTCACGAATAAGATTTTTGCAGTTAAAAAGGTACATTTATTATGTTATGGTATGTTAATGGTATTTATGGTATGTTAATTGTTAATTACCTCTTTAACTGATTCTATAATTCTTAAGTTATTTATTATAAACATTTTTATTAATATTTACTTGAAATTCCTCTCCGTCTCAAAAACATGCTGGGGACTCAGAGTAGGCAAGATGAAAAGAATACTTGCATATTTTTAAGTTTAAATTAACTATTTATGTATTGTATTATGCATCATTAACACCAAAGATATTTAATGTAAAACAGCATGTCGATGCAAAATTATTATACTACTTTACAATTTAAATTTATCAGCCACATACATACATGAAGTAGATTGTGCGATTTTTTTATTTTGCTATACTTGATCTTTATTTGATTATACTACTATACTTTATTTGATATTAAGTTTTCGTCATTCTTTATTTAATTTTGAATTTTGTAAAAAAATTTAATGTAGAATCTTAAATAAAAGATAAAATATTAGTATTTTAAAATATACAATCGGATGTGAGAATAAATTCTTTTAATCTTTACGAGAAACATACCAAATGGAAGTCTTGTTTACTTAATCTTTATTTGATTGAGTAAATAAGATGTATATTTGATATGTTGTTTTCGTATGCACATCTTGTTTATTCAACCTTTATTTGATTAAGTAAACAAGAAGTTCATTTGGTATGTTTCTCGTAAAAATGTAAAAAAAATATGTTCACTTATTTCAGAATATCTATTTTATAATACTAATATTTTATCTCTTAATTAAGATTCAACATTTTTACAAAATTAGAAATTGAATAAAGAATAAAGAAAAACTTACGAATTAAATTCATTTTGCTTACCTTAATAAAATACAGTGTATTAAAAAAAAAAAACAAAATATCTTATATTCGGACCAAAAAAATTAATGAAAATTTTTTATTAATTGAATATATATTTATCAATTGAGGATTTATAAAGTATCTGTCTACCGATAGACAACAACCATTCGTCTATTAAGTGTAGACTTACAATTGAAGTGTAAAAAATCTTGAAGCAACACCGTATTAGGCTTCTTAGGTTATTCATCGTTAAATACAACATGGTTGTAACAGGAGTTGGTCCAACTTTAGTAAATTGATTGGTTATGATGTAGGTGCTCATACTTGCTGTTCTAAATTGTTGGAAAACATTGCACAGAGATTCACCTAAACACATAATGTAAGAAAAACTACAATCGTCAGCGTAAGTGTCGATTTTTCATTCGTCAATGAGCATGATTACGTGCTCATAGTAGACATTTAAGACAAAGAATTACAGATAGTTTAGGTATGCTGATTAAATTAAAGGTTCGTAGTGCAATGTACGATGAGTCGTGTCTTCCTATACTATGGAATTCACTAGTAATAGTTAGCTATTATCATGTCTATCGTTAAGAACAGGTTAACAAAAGCTCTGCTCACCTCTGCCATCAATAATACTTGACCTGCCAACGTCTCGACACTGGAGGGATATTTCATTTGTTTGCAACCACCTATGATATACATTAACTTCTGTGTTGTTGAGTTCTGCACAGTTGATAAGATAACACTTGCAGTTCCTGAAATGTATTTTACTCAGTCTTCTAGCCATTACTGACCGTTCTTTAACGAAATCTGATAAATCTTTCCTTTTTTTCCATGTGATAATGACACAAATTACTGTCAATCATGGTACAATCTTCCACTTTAAGATCCATCCTTACTATTTGATTGAACTTGAAGAGAATTTCATCTGCTTAATTCACAGGTGATTTAATTTTTAAACTGATCTATGAATAGTTTATATGAAGTGATACCATGAAATTGAACTGTGGCCTGTTGGACAATTGGCTATCATTCTGGCCTTTGGTGCTTCAGGTTCGAATACTGACGTTGGCATTAATGTTTTGTTTGTGGTACGGAATCCACTTTAAACTGTAGGTCCCGGTCTATGAGCTTAAAATTTGCAAAAAAAATACCTTAGAGTGACAAACCTAACCAAATTGAAGAGGCCCGACCACAACTCAACAGTTAAAATGGTCTGGTTGAAGTTGTTCATAACATTGTTATTGTAGAGATAGGTGAGTCTAGTAACAATGGCTTAATTCGGTATGGCTTGCTTGTTATTTCCTTCATTTCCTACACGCATACAAAATTTTCTCAACGTCTTATATTAAATTAGTCCATTTTTATTGTTAATTTACCTGTTTTGATGTTACATGTTTTTATTCTACCGTTCACATAATGGATTACTTTTCAGAACTACTAAACAAAGAACAAATGGCAATTATTATTGAGTTAAACGTGCATGCGCAATTAAGCGAATTAACTTTTGTTTTAGTTGGAGACTTTTAATTTCGATTAACATTTAACTTCAATTTAAATGTTTATATGTTGAGGTTAAATTAGGCGCAATGAAAATTCCTATCTCGAAGTCATAATATGAAATGGTAAAGTTATTTTTTTATCACATAATAAAGTAAGTCAACTCAAATTCATTAAAGTAATAAAAAAATTCAACAAATTGTATATAACTTTATACAATTTTATATTAATCACACCTTATTAGTACCTCTGTCATATCAAAGCATGTCAACCATCTCTTTGTAAATTTCGAAATCTCTCTAATTTTTTTACTCCTATTTATTCGTTTATGTTTATTTTTAAAATATTGTTTACCTTCAAGAAATATTGTTTGCCTTCAAGAAATCGTTGTTATTAGATAACGATTTCTTATAAGTCATGAGAGGTTTATCAAATCTTAAAATTTGAATACTTATTTACATTGGTTGAAGTTTGAAAATTTTCAAATAAATCAGTCATAAACAATTATATTATTATTTATATATTATAGTATTTAAATATTATAGCATTTAAACAAATTAATTTTAATAAAATCAGATTGTATTAAATTTTAGTTTTCAAATTGTATTTAAATAGAATTAAGATATGTTGTGTTTTCCCGTTTCGTTTAGAAGAATTTATATAATTTTATTTACATATTAAAGCTAAGATTCTATTCATTCAATATAAAATAAAATAATAAAAGCTCAAAATTTTACATTTTTTTCCATCAAACATTTGCATTTAATTGGATTGTGTATCTTAGATCTTCTAGTGGCCTGAAGACCAATTGACTAGTGCTTTGGCCTTTGGTACCACATGCTTCAGATTCGAATCCTGGCAGTGGCATGGATGTTTGTTAATGGTTCAGAATCCAGGTTAAACTGTAGGTGCCTGTCTAATTAGCCTAAAGTGTGCAAAAAAAAATGACCGTAGAGCAACAAACCAAATCAAACTCATCGCAATCAAAACCAAATCTTCTAACTTTGTGAAAAGGGTTTAATGATATGATGTATTTATAAGTATTTTAAAATTTATTATCACATATTGAAATAAAAATTGTTAATTGCAACCAATTTAATGTAATATATTCTTTTAAAATTAATAAATTTTTAGCTATCCACCTCTCCTACTCATCATAAGTCAATTTTGTACGGCACATTTATTGAAATACTAGTATAAGGTTCCGGATATATAAACAAATAATAAAACATTCTTGATCTTTACTTCCTATAAAATTGAAAAAATTCTGACTTATATCACTTTTCTTACAAGTGGGTGAAGTACTGTTAGTTTTAATAGTAAAAATAAACTGAAGGTGAATAGCAAAACTATATAGTTAGTATAAGTGCAGTTTTATGTCAGTGAATCCAAATTTATTATGGCGCCAAAGTTTTTGCGTCACAATTTACAAGGGTATTCTACTCTATCCAAGGATAACAGGAAAATGATACATCTTTAGGATTTTTATGAAATTGATAGTAAAAGGAAAATATAAAATTAGAAACAGACTGTTATTCAAAATTGGGATTTAGAAAGTATTCTTGAAAATAATTTGACTTTTCAGTAAAATTTTATAAACATGTCAATGAATTTTCGTATTTAAAACACAGCAACAATATAAATATGAAAAATCTTTGCCTTGTTGGTCGCAATTCTACCATTTTTAAAAAAATATTTTTATTGAAATTTGCAAGAACTCCTCTTGTACCACAAAGTATGGCATGATACTTACAGAAATAAGAAACAAACGAATCAATGACAAAATAATAAAAACATCAAATAAATGGTAGATTTCAAAGGACACATGACGTTACAAAAGAGAAATACAATAAATGAGACACAGAGAAGGGATTTAAAAATCCTCAAAGTAAGAATTTACAAAAAGTTTAAAAAAAAAAAAAAAAAGCTTTTCATGAACAAGTTGACAAAAAGTTTGGTGGCCATTTGTCTTTTTAGAGGGTTAGTTCTTTCCGTAAAAATTTTCTTGGATCTTCGAGCAGCTAAAAAGAATGCGATCGATATGTTTCACTTCTTTACATTGTAGTTGCAAAGAGCAGTTGAATATAGTTTAAATAGGAGGGAAAAGGAGTTTAAATAGCCATATCCAATCATAAACTGAGTTATTATAAAATTTTTAAATAATTTTTATTTAAAAAAAAAAAAAAAAAAATGATGAGCGCCAAGTCTTTGGGGAGTAGAGGGAAAGTACTTTTTCGGGATAGAGGTATTAAATGATTTTTACGTATAATGTATTTCACAGATTATTGGTCTTGTCTTTAATGTCTTTTTAATATAAGATTTGGTATATTAACAATAATTTCAATGCCCATTTGGTGGCTGTTTTTCACTAGCCAGTTAGCTTTTTCATTGCCGAATTTTCCTGTATGGCTACGATGTAAAAAATACGATTATATTTTTGTTCAGTGAAGATACTAAGAATTTTTTTTGTGTTAACGATAATATTATTGTACAGTGCAAAATGTTCACTGATTCTAAAGAAAGCAAATACGTGCAAATGATATATTTTGAATAGGAACCATTTTACTCAGTTTATTTCATTATTTAGTTCAGTTTAGTTCAACTATTTTTATCCATTCTAATTCAAGTTTAATATATAACAATTCGGCAATAAACTAGTACATTCCTTACGAATTCGGTATTGATGGCATTCTGATACATCACCATTTTTATAGATTTAAACTAACTCTGTTATTTATTTTACATCCTTCAGTATAATAAACTATTAGAAAGTCTTCTATAAAATTATTGTTATAAGTAATAATGTCGATTGATTTCTCTTGAATGGATGTGGTAGAGCTGAAATTGGCATACAAAACTCGTAGTTATTTAAATGATTAGTTGAGAAATTTTCGTAACTCTATGTTATTCAAAATAATGATGTCTATGAGTGGAAAACTGACAAGGACAAACTCAGAATCATAACTAATTGACTAATTGTATGACATCCACAAATAATTCGCAACATAATACGTCTCTGTACTCATCGAATTAGTTTATGTCATAAACTGTATCTTTTTGTAAAGTGTAGAACCCCATACACTGGAAGCATAAGAAATAAAAAGGCACAATATCTTATTTATAAATAATGAAAGTAACATTTGAATTAATTCTAAAGAAGTTGCGAGCAATTCATTTAATCCAAACTGTAATTCATCACGTTTGCCAGATATACAAAAATATACTCAATTCTGTTTTTACACGATTTTGATTTAATACGAATTAGAAAAAAAATTTAATTCCCTTTTTACACGACTTATTTTGATTTAACACGATCGATCGAAATTCTAAGAAGAAAATTTTGCTTTACTTTTATTTTTTTTATAAGTGCGCCATTAAAGGCAAAGAATGCAATGCGCTTTCCATTTGTGGGAATTCCCCGAATTTTATAATCTCAATATGGAATTTTGTCTGCTTTCTCTACATTTTAAGTTTGGTGTTCAAAGTGAAAAGTACCTCTTTGATGTTTATAAATCTTTGTTTTATTAATTATCGCCGAAATATTTTTTCGTAGCCCTTACATAATGTCACATAATTCACCTGTAACAAAAGTGAAAAGGAAAGCTATGTCTTTGGTTATTAAAATTCATATTTTAGATCGCCTTGCAACTGGACAATGTGCGATGTCTGTTGGAAAGCATTTGGGTCAAGGGTGTCGAGTTAAAAGTTCTTTTCATTACAGACAATGCACCCATCCGGTCTTAGAGCGTCCAAGCCTGCAATTATGTTTTCTGCAGCCTAATACTGCATCTTGATACAACAGTTAGATCAAGGTATAATTGGTACATTTAAAACACACTACGTAAAGAGTACATTTCAATACGTTTCAGACAAACTGAACTATGAAATACTATCAGTCATTGATGCGCAGAAGAAATTTTCAATTGTGGATTGTATCAATCAAATTGAATTAGCACTAGCTGAATTACGACCATCAACTTTGAATACATGTTGGAAAATTGTAAAGGCACAAAGTGGATGCAGTGATAGCACACCCCTCCTCTGTGGGTAACGCTGAATCTACTTTATCTCTGCTTTACTAGTGGCGAATGATGACTTACGTCAAAGTGTCTTACTTTCGAAAACAATAAACCCACTTTAAACAGAGAGCTATGTACGGAATAAATCCAGAGAGCCTACACTTTATTTTAATAAAAGAAAATTTTATAAAATAAAATGCTTTTATCATTTCTCTGAGTAGCATACCTGATTCTAGGTAAAAGCAATGTTATTGGAACAATCCTTTTCTCCCTTCCTACGTAAAATATTGATTCCCAAGAAAAGCGAATTTTTTTCCTCTAGCTTTAAGCAGAAGGTCGTATCGATCACAAAGTGAGAGCCCGCCACACTGAAAAGATTTTGCTTTCGGGAACCTTTTGGAGGGGATGAATTTTTTTCTAATATTCAAGTCCTTTGGAATGATTGAATTGTTATTGATTTATCTACGTGGTTGAAAAGAAGATTTGAATTGTTGTTTAGATTACAATAGCAATCATATACTGTCCAATATTTTCAAAGAAATTATCAATCACTATTTGTATTAAAATTTCCTTACCATTCCCGTAAATATTGTACAAAGAAATTATCAATCACTATTTGTATTAAAATTTCCTTACCATTCCCGTAAATATTTTACAAAGAAATTACCAATTACTATGTGTAATAAAACTCCCTTATCATTCCCGTAAATATTTCTCAAATAAATTATCAATCACTATTTGTATTAAAATTTCTTACCATTCCCGTAAATATTTTTCAAAGAATTTATCTGTTATTAGTAGTAAAAATGAGTGAAAAGTTTTTGAAAAACATCCGCCATGATTTGAATAACAAGCGTTGCATTCAAATGGAAATAGGTCATGGCTCTTCGCAAAGAAAAATTACAACTTTGGTCCCGTTTATTACTAAACTAGAGCCACTTAAAATGATAAACTGGTATAAACTTCTGCAATATTCATTACCGCCTGGTTTCTTCAATATTTTCTTGTGTTTTATCAAGTCCAACTTAAACTCAACTCACTAAGATATACAAGGGAGCTTTCCCCATAAGAGGCAATGCTGACACAGTGTTGCCGTAATGTGTGACTAAAGTTGACAGCTAATTAGCGGATTTTGTAAACGAAATGCAAACTTCCAAACTTTCATCTTCTGTTAAAAAAAAAATTAAAAACATTTATTGCCAGGATTCATAGACTTGTGAAAGCCAAGGTCCACATATACTTAATGTAACTTGCGCATGCTAAGGTTGTCCATGGTTGATTGTTGGTGGGAAAGGTTGGTTGTTGAAAAACCTTCAAATATGACTTAACATATATATTTTTCACTTCATTATACATAAAAAACATGATATAATAAATAAGGCATATAGAGAATGTGATTCTTGATACTACATTAATTTAATTAGTGTTTTATATTTGGTTCGAATTTTTGTAGTAGCCAAGCTCCAAGTAATAAGTTAGTTGGCTTAAATTTATCGATTGTTTTCATATTTATGCTTTAAAATGATATACAGTGGATAAAAAAAGCATTGGCAATTGCATATAAATGATCATATTTGCTAACAAAGTACGTTTACAAATTTTATTTTAACATAGCGATTACAGAAGGAGAAAAGACAAACAAATATAACGAAATTTTCATTTAAATATTTTTTTTAGTCAAAATCTACGAGAAAATCCAAAATTTACATGATAAAAAAAGTATTGGCAAAATTATGAGCTAAAACAAAATCTGTATATGTTTAGTACTTTGTATGCATACCTTCTGCATCTATAACAGCTTGTAATCTATTTCTCATAGATGAAACTAAGGTCTTTGTTGCACTGTTGGGAATTTTGTGCTACTCGTGCAAGAGTAAACGTTTGAGGTCGTCTTTACTTGAAATTTTATGTTTCTTGATTTCTAGATCCAGCAGGTGTCATAAATTTTCAATTGGATTGATGTCAGGCGATTGAGGTCGAGTTTTTAATTGGCGAGGAGCACTGCAGAGTAGCCATTCACAGGTGAGATTCGCTGTATGCTTGGGGTAATGGTCTTGTTGAAAAACGAATGATGTTCCCAAGCCAAGATTTTGGGCACTGATTTTTTTTAAGTTATGGCGCAAAATGTCAATGTATGTACGTGCTGTCATAATACTATCAATAAAATGCAGGTTGCCAACTCCATTAGCTGCCATACACCCCAAACTAAAACGCTGCCTGCACCATGTTTTACAGTAGCAGTTAAATGTTGCTTTTCCAATTCAGTATTTGGCCTCTTCCACACATATCGTTGTCCATCACTGCCGAAAATGTTAAACTTTGATTCGTCGGAAAAAATAACTGTGCTCCAAAACTCTTCAGATAAATCAACGTGGGATTTTGCGAAATCTAACCTCTTTCTCCTATTTATTTCCGAGATGAACGGTTTCTTTCTAGCTGCCCTTCCATAATAACTTCTGTCGTGTAAAAACATTCCGTACAGTCTGTATGCTGAAAGTCTTTTGCGAAGTGAAGGCAACATCTCTAGCTATCTGGGGTGCACTTATTTTAGGGTTTTCTTAACCTTGTTAATAATGACACGTTCTTCTCTTGTAGAAAATATTTCAGGTCGTTCACTTCTAGTCTTATTTTCCGTTGATCCTGTTTCCTTGAACTTTTTACAACACTTCTGACAGTAAATAAACTTATATTGAACTGCACTCTCTAGCACGATAAGTTAAACCTTCATTTCTGAGCCTAATAATCGTGTTTTTAACACTAACGTCCAACTCCTTCGATTTCGAAGTCATTTTACTGCAGTAATCGCAAAATAATGCATAGACACTTTTGGAGTAGTTTTGCAGGCTTTATACCGGTTGAGTTTCTTATCAGTCAAAACACGTGACTTCAATGTAACAAAATTTGCATAGCAGTTAAAACTTTGGCAATACTTTTGACATGCAAATTTTTCGCTTTTGAAAGAAAAAACCGTAGAAAATGCAAATTAAAATAAAATTTTTACTATTTTTTTATATATATAAGATGTCTTGTATTTAATTACGACAGTTAAAACTGCATAAAATTTTATTTATTTGTCAATATGAATAAAAGGCAATTGCCAATAACCCACTTACGCTTAAACTTTTTCAATTTGTTTATTCAAACATCGAATAAAATATTTTTCTTAAAAATTATGTATAGGAATCTTGCATACAGTTTACTAAGTTGACTGCAATAAAACAAATATCGAATAAAATATTTTTCAATTATTATAATGTTTACTTTGGAATACGTTTCCTGTTTTAATATTTCATCAAAATCTGAAAATCTAAAAAAAACAACAACAAAAAATGGTGATTATATAAGTATAATGGGCATAAGATAGTCGCAAGTTCGTAGTGGATCGTTAATTTGTGGATTCTTGATACATTGAGACAATTCATCAGCTTTTTAAAATTTATTTTTATTCCATTCAAAATGCGAAAATTGAAAAAAATTTTCTTTCATAGGCGTAGCGGGATTTGAATTAGAAAAAATGCTTAGTCTACTAGATACTTTGACTCATATTTCAATGTAAACATCCTCTCATGTGAAGAGTTTCATTTGAGTGTTGTGTGTTTATAAAATGTTAAAAGTTTTAGTTGGTGAAAATTCGAAATTAATATAATTCTTCATTTATTTACTTTCAAACTAAATATCATGCAGAAGGGGGTAAAAGTACGCAAGGCAAAAAAAAGTATGCAGTCATGTTTTGAAAACATTACTGCGTACAAACAAAACACAAACATAGTTTAATGAGCTGGCCGCCTGGCAGTTTGCTTGTTGCATCAGTGCCAGTTGTAAAACGAAACCGCGTGGTGATATTGCAGGTGTCAGCCAAAAAAATGAAGCAAGTCACTGTTTAACGGTTTTGATGTAATATATTCAGCATTTTATCTAAACATTTTATGAAGTAGAATAGAGCTTTTGTTTTCGTTATTTTTCTATTGGTAATGATGCCTTTGACCTTTAGATTCATCATATAAAATTCAATATTTGCATAATTCACTAACTTGTAGAGGCATGAAAAACAAAATGGCAAAAATGGGGTAAAGTTTGCAAGGAATGTGAGTCAACTGTTTACTTGTGCTTTAAAACATAATTTTATAAATTCAATGTTTTTTATTGGTTTATCCTTAAATATTATAAAAATGTAAAATATTTAAAGTAAAAATTAAGAACATTTAAAAAAGATATTAATGTTTACTTTTTCTTTGTAATTTTAATGATAACGCCAGAAGAAGCAATAAGTAGATTGAATTATTGGTACAGGTATTGTAAAAATGGTATATTAAATAAAGTATTGTCAAAATACAAAGAGGTATTGTAAAAATTCAAAAACCTCTCAAAAAAAAAAAAATTCAAGGTCTTTAATTTTTGGCGATTAAATTAGAGTCTGAATACTTATGGGAGATTATAAATTTCTATTTTTAGAAAAACTTCCGCCTATTTAAAAAAAATAATACAAAAAAAAAAAACCCTGTTTTTTTTTTTTTTTATTTTATTTTAAAAAAATAAATAAATAATAAATATTAAAATATTAATTAAATAATTAAAACATAAATAATAATAAGATAAATCAATAAAAATAGTGCGGTTGTAAAATTAAAAAGCCAATACCACAGGCATAAGCTGGGACAGCATAAAAGGCTTGCAATATAATACTGTTGACTTTAAATCTAATTTGCGATTAGAAACAGAATACAGAAACAGCTGAGAGGTAAAAAAGAAGAAGCTGTTGAAAAGTAAGAGAACATTAAACCCTTCCAAAAAAAAAAAAAAAAAAAAAAGCAAAGAGAATTTGAGTTCCGATTCTGATACAAACGTGTTTTTGTTCGTACTTAAAAAAATAAAAATGTTTCTATGTTTTTTCAATTTGAATTTTCTGTGCCATCTATCTTTTTTCGTCGTGGGTTTGCCACATGGCAAAAGTATGCAATGAAGGGGTTTGGAAAGTTTGTAATAACTCTGTTAACAATGTTCCAATGGAAGTGGCTTTTGGATAGGATTTAGTTAACATCCTAATGTATAAACTTCATGCAAAATCTTGGGAAATTTGATGAAATTTTTTTAATTTCTAAGAACAACAAAATTGAGTGCTTTTCCCCACTTACCCTAAAGCTTCATTTGTTGCAATTAAAATTGGTGCTTGTTGTTAAATAATTGTTAATTTAAAATTGTTAAATTCGTTTCAATTTTTTGCATAGCGTTTCTAAAAAGCCGATTTCTCCCATTAAATTTGCTAATTTCCGTGTTCAGTTAAACAAAAGCATTAAATTCAGTATCTAGTGTCACTGAAAAGATATCATAAACGATTATTGTTTATTTAAAGTTTGACGGCAGACTTTTTTCACTATTAACCAGCTGTGTTTTATTTAGCCGGTCTTTTTGAAATGTCAAGAATTATGACTTAATTTTATAGGAATTTCTATTTTTAGAACCAGTTAACCGGTACAGGAACGAACCGATCTAGATAGTAGAGATAATGCAGTTGATCAAATAATCTGTTACGTTCAGTAGTACTAAAAGCAATGGCTTGAACACTCAGAGAAAAAAATACCTTACTTCCAAACATATTTGCAACGTCAACTTTGGGAATTTACAATTTTACAAGATTTGGTTTGTTGCTCTACGTTCACTTTTTGCACACTTCAGGCTAATTTGACCGGGAACAACAGTTTAAAGTGGATTCCAAACCACTACAAACATCCATGCCACCATCACAATTTTACAAGAAATTATGATATATTTCAGGTACCACAGGTTATTAATCGGATATTATACCGGTACCACGATCTACTTTAAACCGTAGATCCTGGTCTAACATGATCGTAGAGAGTTTCGGGGCTATTGTTACTCCGCGTCCGTAGCTTATCTTCAAGCTACACGTACCTACTGGGTAGTGCTAAGTGAGTAACGTTGGTGAAGCGCTTACCTCAAGGCATCAAAGACAACTAACTGTCTATGTGTTTGCCAGCTGCATTAGAACAGCAACAAAAAAAATATATATTTCTGAATTTTATAAAAATTTTTAAAGCCAACAGAAACAACGTTTTAAAAAGTATTCGAATCTTTCAAAACAAAATTATTCTTTTTTGCGGATCTTTTAAAACGTAAAATTGCAAGTTAATCAAATACTCATCTGATTATTTTCTAGTTACTGACTGGCTTTACGAATTAATGCTGACTGCGTCAAAATTCTTTCTGGATACAAAGTTGTAGTAACATCTGTTCGCGTAATTCGAGTGAAGTTCATCTTGTAGGGAATACTTTCGGCCCAATACGCGTAGTATTTTTTTGGCGCCAAAAAGTGTTTACCATCTTTTGTTGCCTCAGGCGTAAAAGTAGTAGTAGTTCTTTACGTGGCGCGCTTCATTAAAAATGTCATCTACTACGCGATGGCCTCAATTGGACTTTTTACTTACGCATTTCACAAGCATCTCTAACATTTCGATTCAATAAATAAAAAATGTGATTCTTTTTTTTTTTTGGCCTTCTTTTTTACGCTACTCGTCTGTAGTTTGTTTAGGATGTACAGTTTGAACTAATTTCACTTGCTTTGAATTTCCTTTTATCTTTAACGAAATTAGTGTGTTACTAATTAACTCGCTGTAAGTTGAGATGTCGTTACAATATACTGAAACACCCAAAATTCTCTTAATTATTAATTAATATCTATTACATTGTATTTTATTGTTTTAAGAAATTTTTGTTTTAAAAATTAATATTTTCTCACGTAGAAAATAACATCCGGTAGTAAAAATTGTTCCAAATTCTTAATTAAATAGGGATTTTTTTTTTTTTAAATCAATTTATCTCAATAATTATGTAAGAAAACTAAAAATTTCTTTTATTGGTTTTGGTGATAGATTTTCTATTAAATATCTTAATTATATTATAAAACTCTTTCTTGGGCTAGTGGCCGTGTAACTAACTCTAGGTGACATAGGTTTGGGGTTCGAGTCTCGTAGGGGCCATGGATGCTTGTAGTGGTTCAGAATAGAGAGTTGGAAGTAGAGCTGACAACCCTACTGAGTAAAAAGAAACATCTCCTGTTTCGAAATCTGCCAGTAAGCAGACGGCCATGGGGCTGTTGCGTCCGTGGATGAGAAATAGTGTAGTTCTTTTTTTTTTTTTTAATATGGTTAAAATAAGAGTCTCTTGTTGGCAGTTAGGCTGCTGTCTAATGGGAGTTTTCTGTCATACGACAAGTAAATGAGTGCAGTTAACACAGAAAGTTCTCGCAGAAGGTATCACTTCATTTTTACTGATTGGTGGATCGTCCGTGGCATACATAAGTAGAACACGTAATTCACGATGTCGTTATATATATATACATTAATGCACGGCTTAACACAATTTCAGTATTTACATGTTAATATTGGGATTCCCAAAAGCTGTCGCAAATATTAAAGCTTATTAGCCGCGATGGACATTCCGGCAGCTGTTTGATAAACCCAATGGGAGAAAATAAACCAAACTATCCATTAAATATTTACTGTAAATGACATTAATCTTTCCCGGAAGGAGGCGACTGAGAAATATTTCAAAGGGTAGGGACGAATGTATGGTGGGAGATAAGCAAGAATGTTGGTGCAAGAGAATTCACTGTTGATGTCGAGGAAATTGTCAAACTATGTAGTGAAAACAGGATTAGAAAATAAAATACGCAAGTTATTATTACAAGTTACAAATGGTAACTGAGCTTTTCACTCTAGCCTATGAGTTAAATGCTTTGTAGAGCACTTTATAATAGTTGACATTACTGGCGAATCTTTGGCTACTTTTTCTCCCTTGAGTAATGAAAGGCAAAATTTTCCGGGAAACAAACCCACATTTACGTGCCTCGTTATAAAGTGCTTGCAGTACAAAAAAGTCTAACGGGAACAAATCTTCATTTTTCAGCAAGTTATCCTGAGCGCATTACCACTGGGCTATGAGTGAGGCATATCTGGCATCTTTTATATTTATAAATCAAAATTGTGGCGTGCAGGTTGGGTAATCAGATTGTAACTGGGTGTGGTTGGGTTGAGATACTTGAGGCACAGGTTTGAGAACTCACGGCTTTATTTACACACGCTCAAACATCACTCACGTTCAATTAAAGACATACAATATTTAACACATTTAAAGACAGATTCGTGGAAGGACTCCCTTTCTAAGCCAAAAACCTGAAACTCGGATACGCGCAGGGTGCGTGAAATAGACTTCCTCTCCGGGTGAGAGTCTAAAGGCCAACTGATCATTTCTTTTAAACGCCACGGGAAAGGGGGGCGCGATTTTTTCTTTTTTTTGATTTTCATGAGTGAATAAAAATCGATATTTAGCAATAATACGAGGTCTATAATTAATGTAATAAATAAGCATTTAACAATAAAAGTTACAAAACAAAAAACAAAAAACTGATAAATTTTCATATTTTCTGTTCTGTTTCGCTTATCCCTGTTATTTCCATTTTAAGATTATCTTGTTGAACGCTGTCTCATTTAGCGCGGGAACATATTCCCCCATGCTAAGCGGGGTATTAATAATTATATGTATATATATATATCCTCCTATATATATATATATATATATATATATACGCGAGGTCCAAAAGAAGCAGTGTTTTATTTAAACTTAAAGTGTTGAACTACAAACAGCAAAAGATAAGCTGATCACGTATACATAACTCCTTCATTGACGCACAGTCCCATAGTGGACTAAGACCGTTTGCCTACTGGCAGATTTCGAGACAGGAGAAATAAATACACATAAGGGATAGGAGTGATAAATACACATAAGGGCAGTGTCTCAACTGACTCTTCACTTACTCTAAACCATTTTTATATTTCTTTTTGCAGCCTATGTTTTGGTCTGGTTTGTCGCTCTATGGTCATTTTTTGCACACTTCCCGCTAATTAGATCGTGACCTACAGTTTAACGGGGAAACCGAACCGCTAACAAACATCCATGCTGCCACCAGGATTCGAACCTGAAGCCCTGGATACCAAAGGCCGAAGCGCTAGCCATTGACCATCAGGCCGTTTTTTATAGCCTATGAGATTATCTCGTAAAATCCGTAAAAAAATACAGGTTAATAAATTTTATAATTAATACTAAATCATTTCTTGTTAATTAATTTTCAAAAACATTTTAATTGATTACTATCAACATTTACGCAATTAAAAAATGTACCTAAAATATCTTTTATTTTTTAAGAAGACTTGTTCCTGAAAACGGGCCTAAATTTGTTTAAACAGGTTAATAAATTAAATAAAAAAAAAAAAAAATTTTTCTTTTTTGCACATGACCGACAGAAAGGCAAGAGGTATTTCTCAACATCCACAGACATTACAGTTGGAGGATTTTGAAAACAAAATGATTAATCAAAGTAAGGAAAACCAATCTGTTTCATCCACTTTCCTTTTATTTTTAAGTTTCTGTTACTTTTATCGGTCAAAAGAAATCGGTCATCAAGCGACCTTTTTTTTTTAGATATTCATTCCGACAATACCATTATCATAAATTTGTAAAGTTGAGAAACTTTTTAACAAAACTACCGATCCAATTAAAATTTGAATTCGAATGGTCGTTATTTATTTTGATGTTTAAAAGTAAAACACGGTTTAACAGACTTTCAATTCAGTTTTTGTAAAAACAACGTACGTTGGTTTATCATATGTTCTATTTCCGAATCATATGTCCTATTTCTGTGTTGTTTAAACACATATTTACGATTGTATTCTTTTCTATCATACGTGTACAAAAATGCGTTATTTTTAAAAATACCGGTGGCTTTATGTCCTTCGCCAAAAATATGACGTGTTTTTTTTTTTTATTTTATTGTTTTGATTCTATTTTTTTCTTCTTTTAATACGACATGTTGATATTAGAGTTCAAACTGAAATCTACAAATACAACAAAACATTTTTTATAAATTTTACTCTCGTATATCATTATTTATTTAATCAAATCTTATCTACAAAAATAATTTTTATGATTTCGAAGTATTGTCACCTGCTCATTATAACCGAATCCGACTACTTGGAGATGTATTTACTTTGGCGAAACTATAAAAAGCTTATAAATAAATAAGAAATGAAAAACAATTCCAACAAAAAGAAATAATACAATTTTATTATCATACGAATAAACATTTAATATAAATATCAGAAAAGATACTTTTCTTCTATAATGACCTTGGCGAACTGATAGGCCGTTCGCTCGATTAGGTGTACGATGCGTCATAAATATACATGGAAACTATACTGTTAAACATTTTACCATTTATGAAACAGTTACCTTGTATCGTTTTTAAAATTTCAACAATATTTACTGTATTATTTATGTATTATTTTTACATTTAATCCATGAACTTCATATTGAAACATTTTAATTGAACCCGACTACTAGGCGATTTATTTATTTATTTTGGCGAAACTATAAAAGGGTATAAATAAGAAATTAAAAGAATTCCAACAAAGAAGAAAAAAAGTAAGTAGCAATTTTATATCAATAAACATTTAATATAAATACCAGTATTAAAGATACTTTTCTGCTATAATGGCCTTGACGAAGTGATACGCATTTGGCGCAATTAGGGTGTGCGATGCGTCGCCAAATGTCCTAAATAGACAGGGAAACGATACTGTTAAACTGTTTACCTTCTAAGAAGCAGTTTAATTCGTCATTGTTCATCTAATACTGTATCGTTTTTAAAATTTCAACAATATTTACTGTATTATTTAGGTATTTTTATACAAATTTTAAAATTAATACATGCATTTAATTTTAGTATTTAATACAAATATCAGAATTAATACATGCATTTAATTTTAGTATTTAATACAAATATCAAAAAAGATACTTTTCTTCTATAACAGCCTTGGCGAATTGATAGGCCGTTGGCTCGATTAGGGTGTGCGATACGTCGCCAAATGTCATAAATAGACATGGAAACGGTATTGTTAAACGGTTTACCTTTTATGAAGCAGTTTAATTCGTCATTGTTAAACGAATACTGTATTGTTTTTAAAATTTCAACAATATTTACTGTATTATTTGTATATGTTATACAAATTTTTATAATTAATACATACATTTAATTTTAGTATTTAATACAAATTAGAATTAATTATACTTTTCTTCTATAATGGCCTTGGCGAATTGATAGGCCGTTGGCTCAATGCATGTGTGATGCGTCGCCAAATGCGATAAATAGACATGGAAACGATACTGTTAAGCTGTTTACCTTTTAAGAAGCAGTTTAATTCGTCATTGTTAAACTATTACTTTTTTGGCTTTAAGTTTCAACAATATTTATTGTGTTGTTTATGTATTATTTTTACATTTGCTCCAAGAACTAAATATTGAAAGTAAAAATTTTTAAGGATAATTTCCATTTTAAAAATGCGACTGAATGGACGGCGAGTTTTTTAACGATATTAAATCCAATTGAGTTTGGATGGTCTATGAATGGGAATTTCGAACAACTCATTTGTATAGTAGAAAGATGTTAACCAAAAGTAAGAGCGAAGCACTCCTATTTACCATAAACGAAGCGGCAGACACCAGCGACAAAGGTACAAGGTTGCCCAAATTAAAGAATCACTGATTATGTTTTTATTGCTTATCTAGCAGAATTAATAATTGATAAAAATTCAGTTTCATTTTTATAGAATCTTATCATTTTAGCCACAGGAACATATTTAATCATTCGCCCTAAACATTATCCATGTCATAAATCCTAAGATATACCAAACGTAAAGAGTTATGTTAAGCAGTACATACAAACAACATGGGAAGCTGGCAGTGTGCCATTGACTGATTTTCCTGTTCTCTTCAACGCTGTTTCAAACAACATCAAACAACGCCGCCAAGGGGCACTATAAAAGAAAGATGGCGAATTGAATTTTGTTAAATAAACACATTTTACAATACTTTTTAAATTTTAGCAAGTATTATTTTCGAATTTTCTGACAAAACTCTTGGAAGATAGTTATCGTTCTGCAGATTATGTCCACACATATTCTTAAGAGTAAAAGAAAAATCTGTCTAGGATATACTGTCTAGCTGTCGAGACAGTGTCTAGTTGTCTTGACTGTCTAGCTGTCGAGGTATTTTTATTTCACCATTTTGTCTATCATCACTATCGTTCAACTGACTAAGAGTACTGCGAAGGTCTGCGAAGTTGTATCGATGGTTTACTTTAAAATCTTCAAAACCAGCAGCTTCTAACTCCTTCCTCTTGTAAGATTAAGATAAATAACTATGATTCTATTTTAATATTTTCACAATTATCGCTTTTATTACAGTTAAAAAAAGATATCGATTCAATATAACAATTAGATGGATTCTTCAGAAATTTTTACTGATAAAAGAGGAAGAAACAATGTTTTCAAATGTGTTCAAATTCTGTACAAATGTACAAGCGTCTATACAGAGAATACTGAGACGCGGTTACTTAATGAGCCACGAAATTACATAGTGACGCCAAGCAAAATCGCCAAGAAGTCGGGTTCAGTTATAATGAAAAATACCGAAGCTTTCATTTACGTCTGACAAAAGCACGTAAAAAAGGCAAGTTCTTCCAGTAATTTAAAAAAAGTGAGGAATAGCTTATTCTACATTAAAATATTTGACTATTGTACTCGTATAATTTGTAATCGCACTGTCTAATTTTCAATGGGACCTTCAAGTTTTGAATAAAGTAGTATAAAAATATAATAAATATCTTGTAGAAATTTTGTAGAAAATCTATTGAAATAAATGTATAGATTTACAATAAAATATTTACTGTAGCACTGTAGTGATATTAGAAATTACATTTTCATATTTCATTGCAGTCCAGTTTTACACAATATGAGATAGCATGCAAAGTTTGGTTAATATTGACATATGGATTTAATTTAATTGCTAAAGATGGATTATAAACCCAAATGTTAACTAATCTACTTTTAATTTATGACGTTTACTAAATTAATTTTTAAATAAACAATACAATGAACTTCTTATTACACATAATGATACTAATTATATAAAGTGAAAAAAATTGAGAAATGGTTATCCCATCCCCATTCTTCTTCTTTATTGGCACAACAACCCCATGATGGGCCAAAGCCGTATGCCTACTGGCAGATTTCGAGACAGGACATGTTTTCTTTTACGGGATAGGGTTGTCAGCCTACGCCTATCGCTCTACAGTCATATTAAACCGGAACCTACTGTTTAAGGTCGATTCCAAACATCCATGACACCAACGAGACTCGAGCTCAAAGCCTATGGCACTGTGCGTCAGAGCTCTAGTCACTCGGCCATCAGGCCACTAACATAATGATTAGATTTAGTAATTGTAAGAATTTTATAAACAATATTATTATAAATTTTTTAACTGGGCAACTTATCAACTTACTTTTTGAACTTCATAACTTCAAGCTTTAGTTACAACATCAACTTAATTTTTGGCCCCATGAAAAATACTTCATTGGATTTCTGTATTTTTTATATTTTCAAAATGCCATTCTTTAAGTAACTTCTACGAATATAATTTTTGAACAACTGTACTTAAAAACCTGTATGAATTATGTGTGAAAAAAAAGAATTAAAATTATATTTTCAGTAAGATTTCAAGTTAAGATTTAGCACAGAGTTAAGTATACCTTTAAAAAACGAGTATAGTTCTGTCCTCTCTAATTGTCGAAAATTATAACAATATTCTCTTTAAACTCGATGCATTCAAGTTAAATACTATGTCTGACAACATCAATTTTGTAACAAATAGAAACATAAATTAACTGCTGTCGTTCCTAATTCAATCAAAGCATGTCAGTGGAGCCTTATTTGTAAATAGAAAACCCATCATCTGTATGAGTCATACTACTGTGCAACATTTGCATTGTCAGCAATATCATAAACTTGGGAAATTATCGTCAACAATAGCACAAAGCACTACTGAGTCATGCATAAAATAATTAATACAACAGAAGCCTTTTGAGTTAGTTGTTTTGGAAAAATAAATTTCATGCTCCAACTCTTCAGGAAATGACGGAAGTTGATCTCATCAACTGGGTAAATAAGAGGTTGAAAGTTGGTTGAACGGGTTGGATTACTTCAGCGTCTACTACACAATTTGTAGTTTTTTTTTAAAAATCAGATAGTTATTATTATTATTCAGCAAACAGAATAGGGCGTTGTTCCGTTTGAATAAATGCTACGTTACATTTTATTTTTTGTAAATTTTGCTGAGAAAAAAATATATGTTAATATTGCAAAAATTAGATCTCAGAAAAATTTCGCCATAATAAAACACTAGGTGTAAAGAGATTGATCGCCATTAGAAAACGAAATATTTGAATATTTTAAGTTTTTTATTATAGAGAAATTGAAAATGTTATTACTAAAAGATTTGTTTACTTTATTTTTAATACAATCTAGATAAACTATTTAAATTTTTAAGATTATAAAAGTGTGTTATTAAAAATGTTAGCAGAATAAATATAAAACATAATTACCTCATTTATTTCTATATCAAATTTTGTTATAAGAAGCAAAAATTGTAGTTTTATTAAATTAAAACTGAGAATTAAATAAGTTAATATTGCGCAATTAGAATTCAGAAAAATTTCGCCATGTAAAACACTAGGTGTAAAGATATCGATCGACATTAAAAAACGAAATATTTGAATATTTTAAGTTTTTTATTTTGAGAAATTGAAAATGTTATTATTTAACTAAAAGAGTTGTTTACTTTAATTTTCATAAAATCAAGATAAACAATTTAAATATTTTAAGATTGTGAAAGTGTGTTATTAAAAATGTCAATAGAGTAAATTTATAAATTTAATATTTACCTCATTTTTCTAATTTATCAGATTTTGTTATACGAAGCAGAAATTGTAGTTTTTATTTAATTAAAAACGAGATTTAAATGGAATAGTTTTTATTATAGAGAAATTTAAAATGTTCATATCTAACTAAAAGAGTTGTTTATTTTATTTTCATACAATCTAGATAAACAATTTAAATGTTGATTATGAAAGTATGTTATTAAAAATATCAATAGAATAAATAATATATTTAAAACACAATTGCCTCATTTATTTCTACTTTATCAAATTTTATTATAAGGAGCAGAAATTGTAGTTTTTTATTTAATTAAAACTGAGAATTAAATAAATTAAGATTGCAAAATTAGAATTCAGAAATATTTCGCCATATAAAACATTACATATAAAGAGATTGGTCGACATTAGAAAACGAAATATTTGAATATTTTTTTTATTGTAGAGAAATTTAAAATGCTAATATTTTACTAAAAAGAGTTTTTTACTTTATTTTCATACAATCTAGATAAACAATTTAAATGCTTTAAGATTGTGAAAGTGTGTTATTAAAAATGTCAACACAATAAAGAAAAATTTAAAACACAATTACTTAATTTTTTATCAAATTTTGTTATAAGAAGCAGAAACTGTAGTTTTTATTTAATTAAAAACAAGAATTAAATGGAATATTTGGCAAATTCTAATTTACTGACAGAGCTAACTAATTCACTTCTTGGCACTACAGTCCATGTTGGACCATCGCCATCTGTCTACTAGCATATTCCGAAACAGGACACTTTTTTAAGGGGAAGGGTTGTCATCCCTACAGTCATATTAGACTAGGACTTCCGCTTTAAAGTGGATTCCGAACCACTACAAACATCTTTGGCACGGCCAGGACTCGAACACGAAACTTGTGGCACCGAGCTTTAAAGAGCTAGTCACTCAACTATCAGGCCCTGCTGATAGAGTTATAAATTATTAAGCGAAAACAAATTGAATACCTCAGTGATAAAGTTCTTAAATTGTAAGAAGCTCTTTTATATCTAAATTATTCGTCTTATATTAATAAACGGTCATTTTTACTCAACGGTCATTTTTACTCACTTTAGATTAATTAGATCGGAACCTACAGTTTAACGTGAATTCCGACCACTAACAAACTTCCATGCTACCGGCAGGATTCGAACCTGAAGCCTGTGGTACCAAAGGCCAGAGCGCTCCAGAAAGCATGGAAGTCTCTGGTTTCGCGAATTTTCTATGCGTCACTATTATCTTACTTTTTGTTTCATCGGATCGCGACAGTCGTAAAGTTAATTAGTTGATTATGTAAATTAAATAATAAAATGTCTAGCAATAGAAAATGTCTTAGAGCGATTGAAAAACGAAAATGAAAGATGGAGTTCGAAGAAAAAAATAAAGTTGCTTAAAATAAATCAATACTTAAAGAGTGAGGAAGGAAGAAATAATCAGTGCGGCGGAAATGAAGAAATAAACCAAACCGAAAGTGAAAGTATTTCTGACCTCGACAACACTGATCTAGAGCCATCACAGCCCTGTACTAGCGATACACATAATCAAAACCAAAATGAAATGACTAATTGGCTTGGAAAAAAATTACATCATCGTCATACATTACTGATAAGGGTCATTTTAAGGGTAAGTACTAAGTGATCAAATGAAACGGTTTGTGATAGAAAATGGATATTGCATAGCTAAGGGAACCTTTTGGTAGTAATTTATTAAAATGAAAAAGCAATGATGATAATTTGCATACCCCCCCCTCCCCCATTCAAAAAATTTGCAACGGGTTCTCAGATGGTAAAGTTACGTCACTGCCTGCTACACTGTACTCAAATACTACATTATGAAATAGAACGAGAACTCTCAGCTGTGGTATCCAGAATTCTCACCTTCCTTTCCCCATCCTGTAGCAAAAAGGTGGGACTTTCTCTCCTAAGGATTTATCGTGCTAATTTTCGGTGTAGGTTCAGAAGCTTTCGGCTCCCTTGTTGGGCCTCGAACCAAGTTTCTTTAGCTCAAAGAACTAACTCTCTCTGTCCACCAGCGGCCTACCTATCTGGCCTTTGGTATCCCAAGCTTCAGGCTCGAATCCTGGCGGTGGCATGGGTGTTTGTTAATAGTTTGCAATCCACTTTAAAATGTAGGTCCCGGTCTGTTTAGGCCTCGTGTGCACAAGATGACCGTAGAGCGACAAGCCAAACTAAACTAAAATCCGTCCACCATACCTATTTAAGAAATATAATATTATGAATTTTCTAACCGTAAGAAAGTTTTTCATTTATTTCAAGGTTTGGTTTGTCGCTCTGCGGTCATTTTCTGCACACTTTGGGCTAATTAGCCCGGTACCTACAGTTTAACGTGGATTCCGAACCACTAACAAACGTCCATGCCACGGTCAGGATTCGAATCTGAAGGCTGTGATACCAACGGCCAGAGCGTAGCCAATTGGCCATCAGACCGCTTCTTCATTTGAAAGAGTATTAGCTTTATTTCGAAATAAGAAAAAAAAAGATTTTTTTAGAGTATTAATCAATTAAAATTAGTTAGCAAACAAACAAACCACAATTTAATTAACTAAACATTTTCCTGTTACAATTCGTTGTTATTTTTCACACTTTTATAATATTTTTTTATATTTTCATTGTGATGGTAAGCTATAAACACACAAGTTAAGTATGTGGCCACTAGGTAGCGTATCAAATATCGCTGTATATAATTATTTTAAGAATTCATATTCCTTCTGGTCAAGAAAAGTAATCGTCGATCTTATAATTGCAAAAGGAATGGTAGTCATTTGCTGTTATTAAATTGCCTTACAAGCAATTTGGCACTTAAAAGCATTAGTCCATATGATCTTTTGGATTAATTGCGTAGTATATAAGTCCTTTTCTATATTTCTCTCATTAAAAGTTTGGAAATACTCAAATTTGTATCATTATCTTGCTAAATGCTATCTTTTTAATGAAGACATGTTACAGAAAACTAATACAGATTTCCATTATGACGTGAAAACAAGAGTATATTTAATTTGAAGGAGATATCTATTTTCTTAAAGTACATTTTAATGGAATAATAACTCTTGGTTTATCTTCATAGAATATTAATTTTTTCAATTCTTCACCACCCCTAAAAAAAATCGTTTTACATCTGCCGACATTTAAGGTTAAGATTCTTATCTGCATTGGAGGGTTTCTTCTTCCTCTAGATGTTAATTGCTTTTCAAACCAGTTTTAAGGGGTGTTATATTACAGCTATTATTTTTGTAAAATAAGTAAATTGACAGTTTTATTCGTTCAGAAGGGCCCAAATAATAAGGTTATTGGGTTTCTACAAACTTCCGTGTTAGATTCGTATCCCAATTCGTGTCAAATGACCCAAAAAAATAGTACATAAACTTAATTAGGTTCCAATAATTGCAAAACAGAATCAATAATTCAATGCTATAATTTAAAAACTAGGAGGATCAGGATTAATTCAAGTTCAATTAGAGTCAGAATCATATGGAATCGTTACCAATCCAGAATTAGCTAATTTATTGGTTTGTCGCTCAATTGCATTTTTGCACACTTTGGGCTAACTAGACCGGTACCAACAGTTTAACGGGGATTCCGAACCACTAACAAACATCCATGCCACTGCCAGGATTCGAACCTGAAGCTTAAGGACAGAGCGGTAGTCAATTGACCATCAGGCGTCCCAGAAGAGAGCTAGAGTTTTACGCTAGAGTAGATGCTAGAGTTTTATAAAGATACATTTTTGCTCTCCTTCTGTGTTTCAAAATGAAAAAAGCAAATTACATTGCTATGGTTTTAATTGTAAAATATTCAAATATTCAATCCATTATATCCAATTCAAATTTTATGGAACTTCCTTATATAGCAAATGGCTATATGACTGATTTTGATGAATGATATAAGGCACATTTTACTGCCTTAAAGCTTGCTATATATCTTCCAATATCTAAAACCAATTTTAGATTTCCTTTGATTGTTTGAAGACAAATTTAAGTCCAAACTAAAGATTTGTCCAATTCGCAGCCCTTTGTGACATGCTTGGTTGGCGTACAGAAGATCACAGGTTCGAATAGCCTGGTGGCGTGTGTTTCAGTAGCTGCTTTCAGAAACGAAGAGACACGATGGAAAATTGTGACAGTGATCTCATAGGCCAACTCATTAGAGTTTTCTCCAATGTATGCAGGTATAGAACAGTTGCCCTTAAAAGAATCTCTATCTTGGCTACCAGACTTTATATCCAAAACAATATTTGATACTCTCAATTAGATAAGGATTTTTTTTAAATCAAACGTTGATTCGACTTGCTTTGTATGCAAACGCTCTTCCTTTATCGTTTGTCAATGGGATATTTGTAATATATTGTAAGTAAAATATGATAGTATGTAATGTAAAATCCTATGTATAACAACATCAGAAAAACATAGGATTTTACAAGATTTGGACTGATTTCTGAACCTTGAGTACCAATATATAGGCTGTAATTTTGCAGCTATAACGAAATAATGTATATTTCCGTGAATAAGAAGAAATTTTTAGACGAGTTTCCTTCTATGTGGAACGTGGGTCGGTTTATATACGGATACAAGAGGTCGGTTTTATATACGGGCACGCTAAAAACATAAGTGCTTTTCCATTAACCGGTGTCGCAAGTGATAAATCGCCAAATACTTTTTCGCCAACTATCATTTTAAACTTTTAGTTTATATTCATTTATTTTATATTTCATAAGTTTATCAAAAAATTATTTTAAAAGAATTTAATCATTTGCTTTAAAAAAACGAGTTGATTTATACTGCTGGTTTGTTGCACCATCGCCAAAACGAAAAAATTTGATGTTGACGATATTTGCGCTCTGCTAACATAAAAATACTAAAATGTACATCAGAAACAATAAGTTTCCTTAAATAATGAACATTTAAATATTAAAAGATTTTTATTTTTCATTTCGGCTTAAAATCATAAACGGGTTTTGAATGTTGGCAAATTATTTTGAAGAAAAAAGCACTCTCGGCTTATACACGGATCGGCTTATATTCCGAAATATATGATAATAATTTAGTCAGTTTCTAAAATTGGTACTTGAAATATATGCCAAATTTAATAACAGGAATATAAATTATATAAATTAATATAGGAATATGAATTATGAATTCGTATAAATTATTAGTCTTCTTTTGAGACACAAAATTTGTCGTTTGGTCTTCCGAATTTCTAGGCGACAGAAATAGACGATAACTATTGTTGCATACAATGTTGTTAATATTCTAATTTTCATCTAGATATATTTTATTCCAAATTTATAACATGAATTATTTCCAAATTTAATAACAGGAATATAAATTAATATAAAGGAATCTGAATTAAGAATTCAAATAAATTATTAATCCTCTTTGAGACACTGGACAAGATCAGTTGTCGAAATCAATTGAAACCAACCAAATTATTTTGTCTACCGAATTTCTAGGTGATAGAAATATACGATAACTATTGTTGCATACAATGTCGCTAATATTCTTAATAGATATGTCTAATTCTGTTAAGTAATGCCGTATCTTTAAATCTAGAAATAAGATCTCTTTGAGACACCAAACAAGATCAGTTGTTGAAAATCAGGTGAAACCCTAAAGTTTTTTGGTCTTCCTAATTCCCTAGGTGACAGAAATACGCGATAACTATTGTTGCATACAATGTTGTTAATATTCTAATTTTTATATTCTAATTCTATTCTAATATTCTAAATATGTGTTTTATTCTGTTAGGTAAAGCCGTATCTTTAAATCTAGAGCGAATGAAAAGATATTTATGGAACCAGTGGCCTAAATATATCCGACTTGTTTTTTGTGCAGTAAGATAAAGAGCATCCACTTTTACGAAAATCTTTACAAATTCCGTCCGATGAATGTAAAACAGTCATAAATAGCGCGAAACACTCCATTGTTTCTTCACAGTGATTCATTTTAAGTCTGCTTTCAAGGTTTTTTTTTTACTGTATTATATTTGTTTTTTACTCCAAAATACAGGGCACTACTACTACTACAGGTGCAATAATAGGTAAAAATAATACAGCTAGTAGGCGTAGGCTACAAGTAATAATAGTACAACTTTAAACTTTGCTTATGTTAAAAATATTGCCGTCAAACAATCCAAAAAATATTCAATATTTTTAAGTATTCTGTTTTGAAAAATTAGGAAAGACTTTGTTTAAATTTGGGTAACGCATCCGCTATGTTTCTATAAGCATCGGGTAGCTTTTTCATTCTATTTCTCTCCCCCTTTTTTTTTTTTTCTTCTTCCAAAAACACAAAAGACGCAACATTTATTTTATTTGAGTGTAATAGCGTATATATTCGTGTATTAAAAAACAGAATAGGACATATTTTCTTCAAGTCTGTTCAGATTTGAGCTTATACTGACGATGTTGCAATCATTGTAAGATCTTTTGCAGCTTTGAAGGAAGCCTTTTGAGCTTTTGAATTGACTGCAAGGGCTTTGCATCTAAACATAAACAAGGAGAAAACGAAATATATGCTTTCCTCGAGAAATATTTCTCAGAACACACCCAATATTACCTTAGGAACTTACAGTTTTGAATCTGTACTTAGTATCAGAAATTAATACTTAGGATCAGAAATTGTCAAAATAATATCTTACCTGAAATAAAAACAGAATTGTGGCTGCCAATAAAGCCTTTTATGGGTTAAGACATCTGTTAAAGTCATTATTCATATGTAGAAAAACTAAATTTTTGTTGTATAAAATAAGGGTCTATTTTGGTCTATGGCTCTGAAACATGGACTTTGGCAAGATCTGATGAGGCCCATTTGGATATATTTGAGCGGAAGATTTTAAGAGTTATTCTTGGAGGTGTTAGGGAAAGCGATTGTTGGAGAAGACGGTACAACGCAGAAATTTATAAACGCTATAAAGATCCATATATTATAAAATTTATTAAGATCAATATATTAAATTGGGCTGCTCATGTATTTAGAATGAATGATTTAAGCCCTGTAAAAGGCTCGTTTTGGCAAAGCCACAGGGACAAAGAGGAAGAGGATGACCCAAGTTGCGATGGACAGATGCAGTTAAAAATTTTTGCTGTAGTGAAGGTTAAAAATTGGAGGATCATTGTTACCCAGAGGAATGCATGGAAATCTCTTCAAAGGAAACCTTTGGCACACCCTGGGCTGCTGTGCTATTCATGATGATAATTATATATCTGTGTATAGGTCCAGAAATTTTAGAACGATTTCTAAAAATTTTCGGCATATATATGCATTACATGCATTAGTAGAATTACAGGGTCGGCTTACATACGAATCAGTTAGTCACATAAAAAAGTAAGTACTTTTCCGCCAACAAGGCGCAAGCGATGAATCATCAAATATCTCTAAATATAAAACGGTTTTTTTTATTTAGTTGACGTTTCTTAAGTTTATGAAAAAAAAGATAATTTAAAATAAATGACTTATTTGTTTTATGATTTGACTTGACTAGTAGCTTTGAGATTTATGCTCGTTAACGCTGTTTTACCTAAACTTATCCGAATGCTATGAAAATGATACAATATGATGATAATGATCGAAAAACAATTCATTAAGAAACTGAAATGTTTTTATTTTCGGAATGGTTTTTATTGCAGGTTTGTTGCGTCGTCACCAACATGAAAAATCTGATGCCGAATCGTACGCCCGGCTTACAGAAAAGCGCCATAGAGTAAAAAAGAAACAATAAAATATCGTAAATAATTAGCACACAAAAGTAACAATACAAAAGGAGAAATTAAGTTAATTTTTAAACTTACTTTTGGATGTTTTGAATGCAACATTTATGCAAAAAATAAAAAAAATTCATATAATGGCGTAACTCATGTGTTAGAACATCGCAGAATTTTTTTTTTTTTCATTTCATTTCGATTTATATACAGGTTTTGTACTCCGGGTAAATTTTGAAGAAAAAACACACTCTCGGCTTATACACGGATCAGCTTATATTCGGAAATATACGGTATTTATAATAATAATAAGAAGAATTATCACCAAATCCACTTTTCCATTTTTATTCAATATTGTAACTATAGGTAGATTTCATTTACACCTATCAGTATGTGTTTTTCATTAACTTTATTTTAGCGATTGATAGCGATACCGAAAATACAGAAAAAATACATGGAATTACAGAAAATACAGATGGAATACATGAAAATACATAAAAAGGACATGAAAATACAAAAAAATCAAATCGATGCAAGGATACATCAAATCCCTTTATTCGCCTATTTGTTTTGGTTTGGTTTGTTGCTCTACGGTCATTTTTTGCACACTTTAGGCTATTTTGACCGGGACCTACAGTCCCCTATTTGTAGTTATAATTAAATTACAATCAACCGTGGCAAGAGCATGGAAGGTATCCCTAAAAGATGCGTCAAGTCTCTTTATTCATTTAATTTGTAATTATTATCCATTAGAATGAGGGAAGAAGCCTGACTTGTGACCCAGTGGCAAAGTGAGCAGGTAGCGTGCATGACAATCGAGATTCGAATCCGCTGGTAGCAACAATGTAGCCACTGCTTTCAGAGGCGATTAGACTCGATGGTGATTTTGACAATATGTGTAAAAGCGTCTCGCGTGGATGTAGTTATAATTACATTACAACGAGTCAAGAAGCCTGACTCGTGGCTCAGTGGCAACATGCGGAGCTGCCGTGCAGGAAGACAAAGATTCGAATTCGCTGGTAGCAATGATGTAGCCATTACTTTCACAGGCAGGAGACTTGATGGCGATTATAACAATATACATAGAACATCTCGCATCGATGTGGTTATAATTATAGTACATTACATATTGTAATATAATTATAGACACATCGATTTCCAACCAGTCAAGAAACCGAGCCGTGGCCCAGTGATAACATGCGCAGCTAGTGTGTAGGAGGGTCGAGATTTGAATCCGCTGGCAGCAATCATTGTTTTTAGACTCGATGGCGATTATGACAATATATGCAAAAGTGTCTCTCATCTATATGATGGCCGAGTGGCTAGCGTTTTGGTGCTCGGTACCACAGGTTTCAGGTTCCAGTCCCGGCGGTGCCATGGGTGTTTGTAGTGGTTCGGAATCCACTTTAAACTGTAGGTCCTGGTCTGTTTAGCTTAAAGTGTGGACAAGATGTCAGTAGAGCGACAGACCAAACCAAACTCATCTATAGGCAGGTTGCTTGGTGGGAGATTTCTGTATTTTCCTCATACGACACGGACATTCAGGGCAGTTGTCCCTAAAAGTCCTCCAGGAAAACACTGTCCACCCGTCAGTGGGCCGTTCGTGAGAGGCCGTACATGAGGCCAACAGATGTTCAACAAGAGAAAAAAACAATGGAGAATATTATTGTAAATTTCATTACCTTCAATATGCTAATTAAGTTATATTCAAAATTTAATCATCCGTTCCCCTAGTGTACCTTCACCGTAGTTGAAAAATAATTAGGAAGAAAAATCAATCGGAAAATAATGGTGAAAGACAGCCTGTAGTATATGTACACTTTCTCCTTCACACGCTAATAGGTTTTGAAATAAGTTTCCCATCATCTTTCTTGGCCAATCGGTAACACTTGAGTTTCTCGAGCGGAACAGCACGTGCAACCCAACAATGACTCTTCCAAGTTGTGCAACTACCGTGTTGCTTCAAAGTTATTGATGCGATTCGTTTCAAATCTGCTTTCCTACAGTGTCGAAGAAAAGACGAGATTCGTTCTTCTGACAGTTTAAATCGCTCGACTTACGTAGGCAGTGATGTATTATTTCTTTTCACTTTCCTACGTATTTAAATGCGTTCGTATGTATGGGTAGCACAAAAATCTGAGATATTTTGTTTGTAGTTCGGAGTTGCTGTTTATTAACCTCATAAAATTATCTTCATTATTATCCTTCATAAAAAATCAAACTACTTTTAACTTTCGAGATAAAAAAAAGCTGTGACAATTCTTGTGATAATTTTGTTTGTAGTCCTGAACTGTTGTTTATTAGCCTCATAAAATTACCTTCATTATTAATCTTCATTAAAATCAAATATTTACAACTTTCGATACTTAAAAAAGCTGTGATAATTTTGTGATAATAATTCTGTGGTAATTTTGTTTGTAGTTCGGAACTGTTGTTTATTAGCCTCATAAAATTACCTTCATTATTAATCTTCATTAAAATCAAATACTTATAACATTCGATACTTAAAAAAGCTGTGATAATTCTTGTGACAATAATTCTGTGATAATCTTTTTTGTAGTGAGGAGTTGCTGTTTATTAACCTCATAAAATTACCTTCATTATTAGCCTTCATAAAAATCAAATATTTACAACTTTCGATACTTTAAAAAAGCTGTGATAATTCTAATGAGGATAATTCTGTGATAATTTTGTTTGTAGTTCGGAGTTGCTGTTTATTAACCTCATAAAATTACCTTCATTATTAACCTTCATAAAAGTCTAATACTTATAACTTTCGAGACTAAAAAAATGTTTGATTATACCGGTTTCAGTATTTTGAGTATTTCCAGCAATTAAACATAGTTAAACCATTGCATTTTCTATTCAAACTACTTTAAAGTTCATCTGTATGTCATGGGATGGGCAACTAAGAATACATAATCATTATATTAGAAACTTAAAGCAAAATTTTATCGATACATATATTATTTTTGATAATTCACTAAACCGGAATTATAGCAGATTCGGTATTACCCAAGATACACCACGAGATATCTTTTTTACACTACACCTGTAGGAGAGACAGGGAGAGTAATACTTTTAGGAAGGATTTACAGAGTAACTGTCCTGATTTGGTGTCGTCTTAGAGAAAACTTCAGTCAGGCTTTCGGACTGTCGATGCTGGATGCAGTCACAGTCATTATTGAATCAACTGTTTTTTGAAGGCCGGGAAGGTGCCACCAACACGAATCAAATTGTTGTTTATTAGCGTATAGGCTCGAGCACATTATCACTGGACTACAAGTAGGGCTTTTTATGTAGACTATTAATTCATAAAAATTAAATACTTATAACTTTCGAGATTAAAAAAATGCTGTGATAATACTGGTCTCAGTATTTTGAGTATTTTCAGCAATTAAATATAGCTAAGCCATTGTCTTTTCTTTTCGAACTACTTGAAAGTTCATCTGTTAATCATGGAATGGGACAATAAAGAATAAATAATCATTATATTAGAAGCTTAAAAGAAAATTTTATCTATACATATTTTATTTTTGATAATTCCTATTATAGCAGATTTGGTATTATCCAAGATGCACCACGAGATATCTTTTACACTACAGCTGTAGGAGATTGGTTTGTCCCTCTACGGTCCTTTTTGCACACTTTAGTGCCAATTATACAGGGACGTACAGTTTAACGTGGAATCTGAACCACGAACAAACATCCATGTCACATCATCCTGTGGCATCAGAGTACAGCTATAGGAGAGACAGAGAGAGTAATGCCTTTTATTAAAGATTTTCAGAGTAAATGTCCTGCATTTGATGTCGCTTAAGAGAAAACTCTGAAAACTGCAGTCAGGCATTCGGCCTGTCGATGCTGGAGACAGTCATTGTTAAATTAATTCTTTTTTGAAGACTGTTACTGAAGCACATATAATCAACACGAATCAAATTTTTGTTTATTAGCGTGTAGGCTCGAGCACATTACCAGTGGACTACAAGTAGGACTTTTTATGTAGACTATTAATTGTTCTTAACTCAGTTGAATGAGAAATCAATAATAAATAATGAAGCATAGAAGGAATAGAAAAAAATCAGAAAACTTCAACCAAGTTTTCCAACTGTCGATGCTGGACACAGTCACAGTCATTATTGAATCAACTCTTTTTGTAGGCCGTGAGTGTAGTGAGCGAATCAAGTTTTTATTCTTTAGTGTATAAGTTCGAGCACATAATCACTAGACTACAAGAAGGGCTTTTCATGTAGACTATTAATTATTCTAAACTGAGTTGAATGAGAATGAAATGGTAATATAATGAAACATAAAAGGAATAAATGTTGAATTATTCCCGACTCGAGGCTCAGTGGCAACGTGCGCCGCTGGTCAGTCAGCTTGCAGCTTCATTGTAGACACTGTTTCAAAAAACGAGAAGTCTCGATGGCATTTGTGATGTTCAGCATCTTGCCTCGTTAATTGGACTATCTGGTGTGATTTTTGCTGGTTTTCTCCCATACGATACTCAAATGCGGGGTAATTCCCCATAAAAGTCCTCCCGGAAGGCACTACCCTCCTTCTTCAGTAACACGGGACCAAGTCAGTCTTCTACCTATCGGTGCTCCGTCACAACAGAAGCTTCCATTTTCCCTTCATCCATGAGTAAAGTTACTCGTGTTATTGTGTCTAGTATTCAGTGTCCGCACAGCAGGACACTGAGTACTAGACACAATAACAGCATGTTAAATTATGTAAACAGTTGTTAAGAGAACATTAAATCATGAGATTATGATTGGTGAACTTTTAGGACATTATATATTGACATAAAAGTAGCCCTTAGCTGTGCCCTAGTGCCCATTTTAAAATAAGTAAATAATTAAAAAAGATCTTTTACTGAACGCAATAAAATTCTACCAAATACATAAACCAAAATAGTAAAACTTTTTTAAAAAAGATTTGACTTTAGTAATTAGTGCATTAACATTGTTAACGTAACTAACATTATTAACGATTGACTAAATAAATTAACGTTGTACTAGTACTTCTCATCGAATTGTAGACGATTATTTTATAACACGTTATATAATAAGTTATATTTAATCATAAGCCCAATCATAACATTGGATTCCATTCTAGTTATTATTACAATAAGATCATATAAAATGGTAGGTTGATGTTACAGTATGGCAACATGATGATCATTCTCCAGCTGATTGCATGAATATTTTTCTTTGGGGGAAAGGTTCTCTTACATGTACCACAAATGTGAATCGATGACCCCTAAAAAGCCTCCAGAAAATAATTTGCCAAAAGCATGTTGATTTATCTTCATGTTGACATAACGAATTGGCTACTCTGTAATGATGTTGCCAATGAGTTAGCGTAATATGTTGATCTTAAGTAGTTTCTGCATTGGTAAGAGAAAAAAGCTGAAATCCAATTTTGTTGCTAAAGACAATACAAACATCTCTGCCTTATCCATTTCAAGAGTTCATTTATTCTAGTAGGAGCGTTTCGTGTTAAGCCTGTACCGTAATTGACTGGCAGTTAATGGTATAATAAATAAATCCCTATCAGGGTGGTCTTCCGTGACAGGATATAACTTATAAAAGACAAGCTTGTTGGCTGAGGCTCGGTATCAGGAGATGATTCCAAATGAGACAATTTCTTTGAAGAGGTTTGGTTTCAGTATATACCTTTGTGGTATGGGGGAATAGGATTAATTATGATGGGCTTAAGTTATGTAAAAATTATTTATTGAAGTTTAGGTTGTTTAAAGACAAACATCAAAGCTAATTACAAAAAGAAAATGAAAGATGTTACATTCAACCACACCACAGAGTTTTTAGCCATTACTGAAGAAGTTCGTTGTATTTACTAAGAGGGAGCTGCACATGCGCTGCAAATAGCTGTTGCCACTTATACGAAAGGAGCGGTTACACCATTGCTTAGGTCTGGTTATTCATTATCCGAATGGCCAAGATCTGTTGTGAACTTAGGCCCGAATGGCTAATTTGTGAATCCTATTATAACTTATGAATTATACTATAACTTCAATAAGTTATAGTATAATTCATAAGTTATAATATAATAACATAATATAATATAATAACATAAGTTATATTATTATATTATAACTTAGCCCAAACTTTCGGAATGAAGGCATTATTATTTCATTTGATAAATTTTTTCTGTCCCTCTTTTCGTATAACTTGACATTATTTTTTACTCATAAAAAGTACACTGTAGATATATATCATCGATTATCATACATGATCTAATAATTAGGTGATGATTAATGTTTTACTGAATGACTCAAGACTAATTACTCAGGTTTTGAGTTCCATATAGGAAAAGCAGGAAAACTTTAGCATGTAGTCTTAGTTAAAGAGAGAAATTTGTCACAGTCTCCGCCGATTCCACTCCTTTTTAAAGCAAATACTGAAACACCAGCAGTGGGATCGAATAACTTGCCAGCTCCACGCACTACCAAGCGCCAAGAACTCTTTGTATGTTCCGTATGCTAAAAATAATGGTAAGGAATGTAAGAAAAACCAGACAAAGTTATTTAAAAATATTATTATAACTTTTTCGAAAAATGAAAATCAAAAAATATTTTTTTTTTTTCTTATCCCACTTGGTAGACAGCAAACTCTGGACCAAGTCCAAGAAAGCGTGGGGTCTCGTGGAAGGAGGGAAAGGGAGGGGGAGCTTCTGCTGTGATGGAGCACCCATAGGTAGAAGTCTAACTTGGCTCCATGACGCTGAAGAAGGAGGGCAGTGCCTTCCGAGAGGGCTTTTTAGGGGGAACTACCCCGCATTTATGTATCATATGGGAGAAAACTCGAAAACTCCCACCAGATAGTCTGACTTACGAGACAAGATGATGAACATCCCAAACGTCATTGAGCCTCCTCGTTTTTTTGAAGAGTATTTACAACAAAGCCGCCAATGGATTGAACCTCCGCTCTAATGCTCACCAGCAATGAGCGTTGCCATTGAGTCACGAGTCGGGCTGTCGGGCTTGTAGTACACTGTAAATTTATGTGATGGCATTTATTTTACTCCTTTTAGTTGTATAGATAATAATTTCAATGTTATATTAATATTTCATTTAATTTTCATTACCCTTTATTAATCAGTTAAGATTCATTTGTCCTTTATTAATCATTTAAAATTCATTTGTCCTTTATTAATCATTCATTAAAATATATTGAAGGCTATTTATTTCAAAACGCTTTTATTACATGTTAGAAATCATTTCCTTTATTATTTATGTATTATTTTCATCCTTAATTTCTTACACATTGTCATTGCATATCTTTAAATAAATACAAAAGAAAATCCATGCGGAATATGAAGATGCCTTTTATTTATTATTTTTTTTTCCAATAAAAATGCTTATTCAGATAGTGAAAGTTGTAAAATGAAAATATTTACAATTTTATAATTTAATTTTTTAAAATGCAAATATTTACAATTTTATAATTTAATTTTTTAAAATGCAAATATTTACAAAATTCTAATCTTCAACATTAGACCTGCTATTTAAATATTTAACTTTATTATGTTCAGAAGTAAATGTTTGCTCTAATTTTATTTATTCAATGAATCTTTTCTAGTTGCCCATTTCGATAAATAAATCTTCATAACATACTAAATTGTATTTTATTAAATAGAAGTATTTAATTTACATCATGTTTGTAAAGTAAGAATTTTAGAAACTAGTCTACCTAGATTCTGGATCAATGATTTTTTCTGGTAGAAAAGTGCCTAAAACCATATTCTACGTTGAAAAATTAAATACGAAGCAAATACGTTTAATAAAAAAAATGTTATAATGTTATATATTTTAATAAAAATTTGCAATCTGCAATATCTTATATGCAACAAAATATGTTTTATAGAATTATTTAGTTTTCTATCAACGCTTTTAAAATTTTGAAATACAATATATATATATATATAACATGACAGAGGAAGTAATACTAAATATGAATCTATGACAAAATTAAATATTTTTTTAGTTTTTAAAAATTCAACGACATTAAAGGAAAAAATTTGTTATATTTTCATCGTTTCAAACTGCTAAGTCAGTTTAATGTTTATATAAGAATTTTAATGCATCACTAAGAATAAAATGACACGTAAATCAATCACACTTTCTTAACAACTTTGATTACACGTAAACAACTTTGACAGGACAGTTTCACAACCCAATTGAAGCTGTCACATGTTGACAATGTAACGTTGAAATGTTAAAAACACTTAAACATGAGTCAACAAACATTAAGAAAATTTATAACATCGTTAATGGTAAAAATTTTACAAATGCGTTAACATATTTTTAGAATGGTTTCGATGCAAAGAAATGTAAAAGTTGTAGAATAAGAATTTTCGATAGTAGGGGGGTGTACTACTGAAAATGAGAAATACTGTCTACCGTCTTTAAATTTTTGTCTTTCAAGATATTGTATACTACTGTGCCCAAAAAGTAAAACTAATTTTCAATTTAAATTTCACGGGCATATGGAATTTAGATTTTTTTTTTTAGGTTGCTGGCACTGTCTTTGACATCTGTGCAAAATTTGACGTCAAAATATTCATTAGTGTTTGAGTTATGTTTGTCTTTGTGAGACGCTAAAACTGATTCCGGCGATTTTTGAAATGTCTGAATTAAATGAGCAAAGAACTTGCATTAAATTTTGTTTGCGGAAACATAGAATGTCGCAGAAGGCATTCGGTGAAAGCATTCCTATATCAGAAAGAAATGTTTACAAGTGGTATAAACAGTTCAGAGAAGGCAGAGAACGCGTTGAAGACGAAAAGCCCTCTGGTCATCAACCTCAACCGACGAAGCTCACGTAAAAAAAATTAAAGATTTGGTGCTTGCAAACCGTCAATTTACAATTAGAGACCTTGCTGATGATGTTGGAATTTCAAAGGATCGGTCAATTCCTTTTTGAACCTCATACGCGTCAAATCTCGATTGGTACCGAAAACACTGAATGCGACAGCTCACACTGCATTGATTCTTCGTCACTTTTTCACCAAAAATGCAACCCATATCGTTCCACAACCGCCGTATTCACACCGTGCGACTTCTGGCTATTCCCTAAACTCAAAAGGTCACCCAGGGACGCCGTTTTGAGTCGATTGAAGAGATTCAATGTGAATCGCCGCGCGCTTTGAAGGCCATCCCGACCAATGACTTTTTAGCATGCATTGAGGATTGGAAAAAATGTTGGCGTAAGTACATCGTGTCCGAGGGGATTACTTTGAAGGCGATGAAATAAATTTGAAGAATAAATAAAGAGTTTTTGAAAAAAATAAAAATTGGTCTTACTTTTTGGGCACAGTAGTATGAGTAAGGCCTGATGAAAAGATATGTTTTTGAATTTTCCAAAGAAAAGTAATCTTACTTTGTAATTAAAAAAATAACATCATTATAAAACAACATTAAAACAACAACAAAAGAACATAAACAACAACAAAGAACATAAACAACGTTATTATGCAACAACAACAAAATAAACAACATTATAAGTTGAAAAAAAGTAAAGTTAGTCAATGTATTTATTTTCTGTTACATAGAAAGAAGACTCCAGACGAATTAGATATCCAAAGAAAGGTACATACTATTGACAAAGTTTCTGAAGATTCTTTCAACAACAGCAAAAATCTATCGCTTTGTATTTGAATACATCTCTTTCAACAATAAACAAAAGATTAACAGCTTAAAAAACATAACGTTCACCAATGTTTGTCTATACATTTGGTAGAATTCAGAAAATGTTGTAGATTATGTTATACGTAAACCCTTTAACAGAAAAATAAATGCTTATCATTGAATGAGTCGGATGAATGTATATTTTCCTAAATATAAATATGTCTTCCTAAATATTAAATAGATAACCAAAAAGAGATACATACTCTTGACAAAGTTTCTGCAGATTCTTGCCACAACAGAAAATCCGCCTACTCAGAAATCTATCGCATTGTATTTGAATGCATCTCTTACAACAATTAACAACTTAAAACATTAACAACAACAACTTAACATAACGTTCGTCAGTTTTTGTCAAAGCACATGGTCGAATTCAGAAAATGTAAAACCCTTTAACAGCCCTTAACAGAATTCCCTTAAAATAAAAAGTAATAAACCCTAAAGACCCTTTAACAGAAAATAAATGATTATCCTTGATGAATCACATGAATGCATTTTCCTAATTGATTAAAACAGAAACTATTTTAAAAGACGATGAGAAAAAGACATACAAATTAAGTAAGCAAGAGATTTATGATCAGTATGTTTATCATATAGTTAAAATTAAAAATAAGAAAAGTTGTAAATTTTTTTAAATCCACTCATCATACTATAAAAAAATTGTTCTCGTCTTCTATTTACAAAATAAATTGAAATTCTTTATTTCAAAGATTCCCAAAGAATAAAACTACAACCAAAACAGTCACCGATCATTCCTTGAAATTTACAGTTGAAATCCTTGGAAAAAATTATGCTTGATATAACAAAAAAGGTAACGCACGTATACTTTTTCCAATATATTCTCAGGATGTCCTCTGGCATTTCATCTATGAACTATGTTCTTTTTCTAAATGTTGAAAAGAGCATTTTCGAAGTTCAAACCTACTATGATTGATGGACTAGAGAAAGCTGCTAAAAAGGAATAGAACCAGAAGTCAGTCCAGAAGAAAACTTTCAGACATAGCTTATAGTCAAAAAAAAAACTTCTTAGATGTAGCTTATAATCCAGAAGAAAGACCACCAATGGAGTTAAAGATATGTTAACGCCTTGCATTTGTAACATAACAGTATGTTTAAAGATTAATGTTAGTTAATCTTTTAAAAATATTTTAATTACTTCAATTTTATGTAATCATGAAATTCTTCTCCTTCCTTAAATTAATTTTAAATTCTAATTTTAAAATTTAGGTAGGGAAAGCAGAACAATGACCTTTTAATATTTATTTTTAATGTTTTGAAGTCTTGAATCTTCTAAAAATCAAAGCGGTTTTTTTCTTGAATGCGGAAATCATACTCGTTTTTGGAGAAAAGGGCTGTGACAAAATCGGAAGTAATTATCTTTGTTCTAGACTTTTCTTATTTTATCTAGCAATGATAAATATTTCTCAGGCTTCTGTTGTTCTTCTTCGTTCATTTGAAACTCATTACAGAAAATATTTTGCAATTTTTAATTTATTTTGGGAAAACAAACGGCGTTGATTTAGTAAGAAAACTATTTTATGTTGCAATATTTTATTTTTGCAATTTTTAAACTTGATCTGTATTTAAAGTGAAGGAATATCCGATTTGAAAATAATATATAAACAACATTAGCCTCGAAATTAAAAATAATTCATGGTAATGCAATTCCGTTTTTTTTTTTTTAACATAAAAAGTTGTCTTTTAACATGTTTCCAGATTTAAAAATAAAAATGACTGATCGACCTTAACCTCAAACACACGAACTCCACTTGGGAACACGTGATATTTATGCTGTATCATACCGAGAGTAAAATTGCTATCCCCACCTATATTTCTATGTATCGTAAGTCCTTATTAAACTGCAAAATTCTTTAAACAAAGAAAAGCACAATAAAAGAAACAAAAGAAAAACTACAATATAAGAAAAACAAACAAAAACAAAGAAACAAAGTTAAACAAAGAAAAAAGTACAATATATCTCAGTTCTAATGATGGATATATTCTTAATAGAGGTATTTTCGAATTATAAAATTGATTTAAAAGTACGAAATATAGATTTAATTAATAAATTTATCAATAGAGAATTATTCTTACAGGTGAGCATCTAAAAAAAAAACCTTGAAGTCAACTTTTGCAAGACGTAAGAAAAAAAGCAGAAAAGTACCGCGCTGTCGATAGTTTTTTACTAAAAAATATTTCTCAATATTTTTTTCTAAAATAAAATCATGATATAATCCTGTATGGTTATTGTATTTTAGATCATCATCATCTCATTTGGCTCCATAGACCATGATGGACCAAAGCCTTCGCGTACTGGCTCCAGAGAGCTAGTCATTTGGCCATCAAGTTCCATTATGTTATGGATAATTAGCAAAAATTCAATTTACTTTCATAATAATAAATCTAAAATGAGTACATATGAAATAAATGCGTTTTCCTTATCTATATACAGAAGAAATTGAAATTCTTTATTTCAACAATTTTCAAAGACTAAAACTGCAACCAAAAACAAAGTCACCGATCATTCCTTGCAATTTACATTAGCTGCATTCGCTGAAAAAATTATGCTTCATATAACAAAAAGGTAATGCACGTATACTTTTTCCAATATATTCTCAGGATGCCCTCTGATATTTCATCTATAGACTATGTTCTTTTTTGTATGTTGAAAGTATTTTTTCGAAGCTCAAACCTACTAAATCATAGTAGGTTTGAGCATCGAAATGTTCTCTGTTCTATATTTTAACAGCCTTCCCTAGTCTATCAATCAGACTAGAGAAGGCTGTTAAAAAGGTATAGAACCAGAAGTCAACCCAGAAGAAAGCTCTCAGATGTAGCTTACAGCCCAAAAGAAACTTTTCAGATGTAACTTATAGCCCAAAAGAATTTTTTCAGATGTAGCTTGTAGTACAGAAGAAACTTCTCAGATGTAGCTTATAGTCCAGAAGAAATTTCTCAGACGTAGCTTATAGTCCAGAAGAAACTTCTCAGATGTAGCTTATAGTCCAGAAGATACTTCTCAGATGTAGCTTATAGTCCAGAAGAAACTTCTCAGATGTAGCTTATAGTCCAGAAGAAAGACCAGCTACGGAGTTTAAATAATAGCTATTTACATTTTAAAAATTACCTAAATCTTTTTAAAAAATTTTCTAATTATGTGTTAACGCCCAGTATATGTAGCATAACAGTACGTTTTAAAAATCAATGTTAGGTAATAAAAACAAATATTTTAATTACTTCAATTGTATGTAACCATCACATTCCTTAAATTAATTTTAAATTTCTAATTTTAAAATTTAAAAAATTGTAGGGAAGTCAGAATAATGATCGTTTAATAATTTTTTTTAATGTCTTGAGTTAATGAATCTTCTAAAATGCAAGGGATTTCTTTTCCTTGAATGCGGAAATTAAACTCGTTTTGGAGAAAAGGGCTGTGACAAAATCGGAAGTAATTATCATTGTTCTATACTTTTCTTATTTTATCTAGCAATGATAAATATTTCTCAGGCCTCTTTTCTTCTTCTTCGTTTATTTGAAACTCATTACAGAAAATATTTTGCAGTTTTAATTTATTCTGGGAAAACAAATGGCATTTATGTAAGAAACCTATATTTATTTTGCAATGTAATTGATTCTTATCTGGTTTTTGCCCTTTGATTAAAAATTACTCATTTCTTTTAATTAAAAGTTCAAGAATCAAGTTCAAGAATGAATACTGTTTGTAAACAAAGAAAAAGCATATTGTGCTGTTTCTGCGTTTAAAGAATTTTGTAATATAATCAGTATGTTCTAAGAATTTTGTACTATAATCAGTATCAGTAGTATAATCATCTGAGTTCTAATGATGGATACATTCTAAATAGAGGTGTTTTGTAATTATAAAATTGAATTTAAAAGTATGAAATATAGATTTAATTAATAAAATTATTAATGGAGATTTTTTTCTTATCTGGTGAGTATTAAACACAAAAACCATAAAGACAACTTTGCAAGATTTAAAAAAATCACAAAAGAACCTCACTGTCGACTGTTTGTACTAAAATTATTTCTCAATATTTTTTATTAATGAAAAATTCGCTGCATAATCAGATACGGTTATTTTATTTTAGATCACCAACTTATTTAGCTCAACAGATGATGGTGGACCAAGGCCTTCAGTGCACAGATTTTGAAACATATTAGACCGGGACCTACAGTTTAAGGTAGATTCTGAATCACTACAAGGAGGTAGATCCACGGCACCGCCGGGACTCGAATCTTGTGGTACCTAGTGACAGAGCGCTGGTCACCTGACCATCAAACAAGCCCAATTGCATTCAGGATAATTGGCAAAAATTCAATTTATTTTCATAATAATCTAAAATATGTACGTATGTAACAAATGTGCTTTCGTCCTCTATTTACAGAACAAATTGAAAATATTTATTTCAAAGATTAAAACTACAATAAAACGAAGTCACCGATCATTCCTTGTTCGATTGTCTCCGCAAGCACATTCACAGAATTAAACTGGCTCCTGACCCTCTCAGTCTCCTGTGTGAAAACCAGGAAGAAATGGCTATGTCTCACCTTATTTCCTGTTCGGCACTGGCTCTTGTTTCTTTATGGAAGCGTTATTGGATTGCTAGACTTAAGTTGATGGATTACCTGATGTCATTTGTTTCTACCTTGTTTTATTATTTTTTTTTATGATATCTGTTGTCCTGTAAAAAACCTCTTCAATTTTATGTAATCATTTAATGCCTCACATTCCTTAAATTAATTTTAAATTTATAATTTTCAAATTTAAAAAAATAATAGGAAAGTCAGAGCAATGATCTTTTAATATTTATTTTTAATGTCTTGAAGTAATGAATCTTCTAAAAGGCAAGGCGGTTTTTTACCTGAATGCGGAAATTATACTCGCTTTGGAGAAAAGGGCTGTGACAAAATCGGAAGTAATTAGCCTTGTTCTATACTTTTTTATTTTATCCAGCAATGAAAAATATTTCCTAGGCTTCAGTTGTTCTTCTCCGTTCATTTAAAACTCATTACAGAAAATATTTTGCAGCTTTTAATTTATTCCAGGAAAACAAATGGCATTTATTTAAGAAACCTATATTTATTTTGAGATACAATTGATTCTCATCTGGTTTTTGCCCTTTGAATGAAAATTACTCATTTCTTTTAATGAAAAGTTCAAGATTCAAGTTCAGGAATGAATACTGTTCGCCGATAAATTATAGGTTTTTCTTTTTAATCTTTAAACTTGATCGGAATTTAAAGTGAAGGAATATCCGATTTGAAAATAATGCATAAACAACATTAACCCCGAACTTAAAAATAATTTATATTAATGCAATTCCGTTTTTGTTTAAACATAAAAAGTTGTCTTTTAATATTTTTCCAGATTTAAAAATAAAAATGATTGATCGACCTTAACCTCAAACACACGAACTCCACTTGGGAACACATGATATTTATGCAGTATCATATCGAGTGTAAATTATATATTCTATGTATATTCTATTCTTCTATATTTCTATGTATCATAATTTCGTAGTATATTACAAAGTTCGGGAATCATTTTAAGTTCAGGAAACAAAGAAAGAGCGCAAAATAATCAACGACTTTATCTAAGTTCTAATGATGGTTACAATTTTTAATAGAGGTATTTTGGAATTATAAAATTGGATTTAAAAGTATGAAATTATTGTTACTAATACTCAGTGCCTTGCAACGCGGGACGGAGATCCCATGATCGGTATATTCATGGATGGATGGATCAGTTTCTGTTGTGAAGGAGCACTCGTAGGTAGAAATCTGACTTGACTTCTTGTTGCTGAAGAAGGAAGGCAGTGCCTTCCGGGAGGACTTTTAGGGGAACTACCCAGTATTTGCATATCGTGTGGGATAGAACTCGGAAAAACTTCTACCAGGTAGTCCGACTCAGGAGGCAAGATGGTCAGCATCACAAACACCATCAATTATCCTCGTTTTTGAAACAGTGTCTATAACAATGCTGCCAGCGGATTGAACCTCAACCCTAATGCTCCCCAGCGACGCACGTTATCACTGAGTCAAGACTAGGGCAGTATGAAATACACTGTAGTGACAAAAGTCATGGGATACCTCTTAATATCGTGTCGGCCCTCCTTTCGCCCGGTGAAGTGCAGCAACTCGACTTGGCATGGACTCAACAAGTCGTTGGAAGTCTTCTGCAGGAATATTGAGCCATGCTGTCTCGATAGACGTCCATAATTGTGAAAGCGTTGATGGTGCAGGATTTTGGGCACGAACAGACCTCTCGATGATGTCCCATAAATGCTCGATGGGATTCATGTCGGGCGATCTAGGTGACCAGATCATTCGTTGGAATTGTCCAGAATGTTCTTCAAACCAATCGCGAACAGTTGTGGCCCGGTGACATGGCGCATTGTCATCCATAAAAATCCCATCGTTGTTTGGGTACATGAAGTCCATGAATGGCTGCAAGTGATTTCCAAGTAGCTGAACATAAGCATTTCTAGTCAATGTTCGGTCCAGTAGCACCAGAGGACCAAGTCCATGCCATGAAAAAACAGCCCACACCATTACGGAGCCACCACCAGCTTGAACAGTGCCTTGCTGACAGTTTGGGTCCATGGCTTCGTGGGGTCTGCGCCACACTCGAACCCTACCATCAGCTCTTACCAACTGAAATCGTGACTCATCGGACCAGGCCACGGTTTTCCATTCATCTAGGGACCAACCGATATGCTCACGTGCCCACGAGAGTCGCTGCAAGCGATGTCGTTCTGTCAGTAAAGGCACTCGAGTCGGTCTTCTGCTGGAATAGCCCAAGAAAGCCAAATTTCTCCGCACAGTTCTAACAGACAAGTCCCTTGTACGCCCCACATTGATTTCTGCGGTTATTTGACGCAGTGTTGCTTGTCTGTTAGAATTTACGACTCTTTGCAGACGTCGCCGGTCTCGGTCGTTAAGTGCAGGCGGTCGACCACTGCGCTGTCCATGGTGGGATGTTATGCCTGAAATTTCATACTCTCGGCACACTCTTGACATAGTGGATCTGGGAATGTTGAATTCCCTAACGATTTCGAAATGGCATGACCCATGCGTCTAGCTCCAACTAACATTCCGCTTTCAAAGCCTGTTAATTCCCGTCGTGCGGTCATCATCACGTCAAAACCTCTTCACATGAATAACTTGAACATAAATGAAAGCTCTGCGAAAGCACTGCGCATTTTTACCTGTTCTACGCGATGCTACTGCTATCTGAAAATTTGCATATTGCTATCCCATGACTTTTGTCACTTCAGTGTATAGCTCTAATTAATAAAATTGTCGCAAGAAAATTATTCATATCAGATCAGTATTAAAAACACAAACCTTAAAGTCAACTTTGCAAGATTTAAAAAATAAGCACAAAAGAATCCAGTTGTTGACTGTATTTTTTACTAAAAATATTTCTCAATATTTCCCCCCAAAAAAAAAAAAAAAAAAAAAAAAAAATTGCGATATAATCAGATAAGGTTATTGTATGTTAGATCATCTTCATCATATTTGATTCAACAGAACATGGTGGCCGAAGGATGTAATTTTTTAAAAATTAAGGTCCATTCATTTTATATCGACATCCAGTCGCCTCCCAGATAGATAAAAAGCCGTGAAAAAAAATTCAGCGAGGAAATCTAGAACATCCAAGATGAGAACATAATCTTTCGACTTTTAATTAAGAACTTTATGCTAAGTAAGCAAACAAACTGATCTCTTAATCTTGAACAGCAGGCAGTGGAGAAATATTGGCAACGTCTGAATCACACATTTTTTCTTAGCTGATACGCATCAGCTTGGTAAATCAGGCTAATCTGGAATTGATTTCGAAAGACCTTAAAAATTTCATATTCAGCATTTGTACAGAAACTTCTTGGGAAATTTTTGAACTCCATTTTTATTTTCGGATAGTGAACTAAACAATCTGGGTCTGGGGTCCGATTAACTCTCGCTCTGGCGCTCAGTGTCATGGATGTTTGTAGTGGTTCTGAATTCACTTTAAATCCCAGATCCTGGTCTAATAGGACTGTAGAACGTTGGGTTTACAATCCTACCCCGTAAAAAGAAAACAACTCCTGTCTCCAAATCTGTCAGTCAGCAGACGACATTAGCCCACCATGGGGCTGGGCTGTTGAGCCAATGAAGAAGAACTAAATAATTTACTGTTACGATATTTGCAAAACAATGTGGTTACATAGGATAAAATATTATCGATGTTGACATGCACAGTTTTTGTTTCCCCATTGTTATGCAGTAGTCATTTTCTACAGATAGAAAAATATCAATTGAATTCAGTATTCCTGACGAATGTTATGTTTAGTTAATTCGTATATGCTAAATTTATTGAATGAATATTTTATTTTCTGATTTTTGTTAAATTGCTTGTTTTTGGATTTTTGTGTTGGTTTATTTACTGGTTTTTGTTAATTTGTTTGATTTTGTTTTGTTTTGTTTTTGTTGATTCATTTATTGATTTTTGTTTTATTAAATACATTAAATGTATGCTGAAAAGATAAATAAAAATTGCGATTTTAAAATAAAAACTTTCTGTAGAAAATTTTGTTAAAATTTTTTTAATGTATTGCTTAAAAAGAGAACAATAAATGAAGAGCCTAAATATTCCCAAAAGGTACAAATGATTAACAATGGGAAAGCCGCTCTTTAAAAATCACTACAGTATCTATAAAAATAGATGCTATTGTGAATTTTTAACATCTGAAATGTAAACTAATTTGACTGAAATAAAATAAAATATACTTGGATATCATTATCCTCAAGCAAAATGAGTAATTAAATTTTCATTGTATTATGTGAATTGAAGAAATTAGTTTTTCTTTTCATTATAATTACATAAACATGGAAATGTAATCTGAAATTTATAAGAAAATTATTATTAAATTATTTTCTTATATGATGATTTTTTAAGGTTTTTTTCTTGTAAAATAATATCGCTGAATTGGAATCTTTTAATCGAAAAACTGGAATTTCTATTGTCTTTTTTCAAATGAATTTTTAAAACGAAGTTTAATTATCAGCATTTATTTCTTTTAACAATTGTTTTTTAAATACTGTAATCAAATAATAATGCCGAATCGATTAGTTTTTTTACGAATAAAAGAATTATTAGCAATCAGGTTACAGTAATTAATTTAAAAAAAATAGCCCTTTAGGAAACGTTACCTCCGCATAGAATCAGTTCAAATTTGGTTCCCATGTGATCCACCTTAGAAATGTGATGTATTGGATGCCCAGTTTCCATTGTTCTATCGTCAAAACAGGAATTCTTTTTCATTTAAAGGTAAAGGCTGGTGAAGGAACTGGTTATTTTGAAGCGATCTAGCCAATCTTTGATATCCTCGTGTAAATTGAACCGATCTTCAGAAAGGTCACACTTATGCGATATAGAAACAAAAAAACAATCTGCTGGCGATATATATTGTGTGAATACAACACACCCATCCCAGAAAAGTGCTTCTAAAATTTCCTTCATTTTTATTGCGACTTCATCTCGGGTATTTTCATGAAGGAGAACAACTTTGTTATGTAGTATTCGCATATTCTGGACGTTTCTCGTTGATTATTTGTTGTTGGTATGTTGCATTGATGATTATTTGTTGTATGGATGTTTTTGCAGTTGCTGAAAAACATAGGTAATTCTAATGGGATAGAAATAAAACACAGTCTTCTGGCGATATATCTTGTGTTTTCTTGTGATATAAGTGAAGAATATTATTTTAAACAAGAAAAGAAAAAATTTTAGGAGCACTTTTATAGGAAGTGGACACTTATATCACTTTTTTTTTTTTATTTTTATAAGTAACACATCCTATAAAAGGGCTCTTAAAATTTTCTTCTTTCTTCTTCTTTAAAATAATATTCTTCATTACATCACAAGAAAACATTATTTTTTTTTTTAAAATTTAACTTTCAAAACTTTTAGGAATAAATTCTTCATGCAATTTTCAGAAAAAATCGCCACAGTTTTATTATGATTCATTAATCGCTGCTGGTTTAACAATAAGATATATAGCACAATAATCTTTAATACTACATTGCAGGATTTAAAACAGTCATAAAGTCATAGAATGGATGGACAAACTAGATAAATGAAACTCTTTTTTTAGCAGAATTTTTAAATATACAAGTTATGTAACATATTCTCCTTCAATCGCGCAGCAGCCCAATTGGGGGCCAAGACCATCTTCCTACTGGCAGATTCCGAAACATGAGATGTTTTTCTTTTCACAGGGTAGTGTTGTCAGTCTAACGCTCTACAGTCATATTAGACCGGGATCTAACGTTTAAATGGATTTCAAACCACTATAAACATCCATGGCACCGCCAGAGTCGAACCCGAAACCTGTGGCACCGAAAACTAGTCATTCGGCCATCAGGCCCCCATTTAACATATACTCGAAATAATAAATATGGGCAACAGTCGATTATATATTCCTACAAACGTGAAACTTATTATTATTATTATTATTATTTTGTTATTTATCGTTAAAATAACCTTAAAATGATAGTTAATTCAGCTTTAAGGTTAAGACCAAAATTATTTAGCCCTTTCTTCGAGATACATATATTTTTTTGAATAATTTTTATCCGAATGGGAAAATATATTTACTAAGTAACATTTAATAGACTTTTAACAATTACATTAATTGGTTCAAATACTTGTTGCATACTTTTTGATATTTTTTTCCTAGTTATTTTATTTCCAAACCTAGATACAACGAATAAAATGCTATTTTTTTAAACCTTTCATTGGTAACTTAGTTGAAAAAACATAACTAAGTGGAGGTCATGTTTTTCTACATTTATAAGTAGTACTCAACTTCTAACAACTTTAAAGCAAAAATTGTTGCTGGAAAAATGGATTATTTGCCTTCGTAAAAAATTATTATCTCACTTGACAGTAAGAACTCCTGTGTTATTTTAAGCAATTGGTCTAGGTATCGAATCGTGATGTTTTTCAAAATGGGTAAGAATAACATTTAATATGTAACACAGTCAGTTTATCGATGTAACCTTACTTCTAAGAGGCTATTGAGAAACGAAATTAATTGCGAAATATGTTAAGTAATTTAAAGGACGTATTTATTTCAATGATCTAGAATTTTCGCTGATAGGTCAGATAAAAATAGGTCGTCGATATAGTGTGTTATAGATATGCGTTGTTTGATTTCTAACTATTATATTTTTTTAAGTATTTGTAACAGGATTCTCTTTAGGTTTAAAGATTTTTCTGAGACGTGAAGCAAGAAAATGTATTCTTCTTTACTGTAAAAAAACAAGTACTCGGGTACAGAAATATATAAATTTATGTAAATTTTCTAAACAAAAACCTAAAACTGTCACCGAAATGTATATCGAGTTGTCGAACATTTTGTACCATATTGGAAGGCACGTTTCCTCCATTAAATAAATATCATTTTTATTTGAACTGATCCCCTATTTGAACAGATTGTAATTTTTTAAGCCACGATACCACAGGTTTCGTGTTCACGTCCCTGCGGTGCCATAGATGTTTGTAGTGGCTCAGAATCCACTTTAAACCGTACGTCCGGTCTAATATGATCGTAGAGCGTTGTGGGGGTTGTATTACCGCGTCCGTAGCATATCTTGAGGCTACACGTGCCCCCTGGGTAGTACTAAATGAGTAACAGCGTTCGTCAGTGCAGCCCTTGCTTATGGCATAAAGATAACTGTCTCTGTATTGCCAGATGCATTAAAAAAATATTGAAATATCATAGTGTACAGGTTGAGCAACCCAATTGTAACTGGGTATGGTCGGGTTGATATACTTGAGTAACAGGCTGGAGAATTCACAGTTTTATTTACACACACCCGATTACCACACACATACAATATTTAAAGACGGATAATTATAGATCAGTGGAAGGATTCCACTTATAAGCCGAAAACCTGAAACTCTGCTACACCAGGATATGCGAAATATACTTTCTCTCGGATGAGAGTTTGTAGGCCAATTGACCAGGGGGCATAGGGGCGCTCTTGCCAGTGAGTAGGAGGAAGCTTGATTACATAATTTAAGAGAAGAAATAGGGATCGTAGTATCTATTCACCAGTTTAATATGCAGACTAAACGTTCATAGAATAGAGTTTTAAATTCTAACGATCCTTGAACATAGCCAGGTTATGAGTATATTTCAATTAGGGAATCGGAGAGGAAGTATATTTCGGTAGAGTAGTAGTGCACCTGGGTGCGCTAAATATATTTCCTCTAGGGATGGGAGATTATAAACTAGTTGTACTTCCTCTCTGGTGAGTCTCGATGTCTACTGATCATATCTCCTGAAAGCACAGGAAGAGCACTTTTACCACTGCGTATGAGGAAGCATGGTCATAGTATAATTTATTCACTAAATCGCTATACTTCACTCTTTTTGCTTAAGTGTTTTTAAAAATATAAAACAACATTACTCAAGAAAGGGCTTTAGATGATAGCATGTGCTTTACACACTGTAATTCATGCAGAATTTTCAATTTTTTTTATTGTCTTTCCGTACTGACGGATTGATTTCTGAAAAATAAAATTAGAAAAGGCGAAAAAATGAAAAAGAAGTCACGCGTGTTATTATATATAATTAAACTGTGTTAGAAGTTAAGTGTAAGATACAATTTTAATTTTATTATGCAACTTGCGCTGTACTTCCTCTCGGGTGATAGTTTCGAGGCCTACTGACCATTTCTCTTGAACGCCATAGGAAGAGCACTTTTACCAGTGTGTAGGAAGCACGGTTACAATATAATTTATGCACTAAATTGCTCTACTTAACTCTTTTGTTTAAGTACTTTAAAAATATAAAATAACAATACACAAGAAATGGGTTTAGACAACAGCATGTGTTTTCTTACACACCGTAATTCTTGCAGAATTTTTAATTGTTTTTATTGTCATTGCGTACTGATGGATTGCTTTTTGAAAAATAAAATTAGAGAAGACGAAAGAAATGAAAAAGTGGTCAAATGTGTTATTTTACATATTTAAACTCTGTTAGAAGTTAAATTTAAAATACAATTTTAAATTTATTTACAATTGGTTATTTTGATTTACAATTGGTTACTTTGATCATTGGTTATTTTGATTTACAATTGGTAATTTTGATTCTTGGTTATTTTGATTTACAATTGGTTATTTTGGTTCTTGGTTAATTAGATTTACAATTAGTTATTTTAATTCTTGATTATTTTGATTTACAATTGGTTGTTTTGATCTAAATAATCACTTAATTAAAAGGTAACCACCCTAAACGAAGAATTTCTACATGAAAACAACTTGGGCAACTTGAGTTATGGCCTAAAACGTATCCAGCAACCTTTTATAATTTGTCATAATGGTCACTTTCATTCGTCCTTTAGGTGAAAAGTGTTAGAAATATAAACTAACGTTTCGTAACCAAGTCAAAAGATTATTTTAGCCAAAAAAGAAAAAGAAAACTAAATAAAATGTATGGAAGAAAAACCACGACGCCGAGAAATTGGCTAACACGAATCGAGATATGATTTTTGCAATTGGGTATTCTTCCCAAGCTTGCAAGTAAACAGTGCGTACGTGAGAGTTGTAGCAAAACGAAGGTTACCGGGGAGATAAAAACAACCCATCTCACTGAAACGGGCCCCACGAGCCCCCTCTAGGGCCTCTCATGCATTCCTTTGAACCCCCTGAAGGAAGCTTCCTTTCGCCTAGAAGACTGCCTTCGCGAAATGTTTCCGCTTAATCAAAGGATAGGGGTTGTTCCGCAATGCACGAAGTTTCTAGGAGTATAAGGAGGATTTCAGGTTGCATTTTTTTAATGATTTAAAGAGGTGGTGATAGTTTATTTAATGAAGTTCGTGAACCAGATACTTATGGTATTAATGGATTTTTTTAAAAAAATATTTTGAACGGCATTAGACAAGAGAAACACTTCCTTTGAATTTTTATAAACATTTTGTTATTTCAAGGATGTTCATTGGTTGAACACAATTTCTAATTCATGTAAATTGAAATATGTATATATATATATATATATATATATTGGAGAGGTATTAGACAGTAGAAAACCTCCTTTGAATTCTTCTAAATTTTTTATAAACATTTTGCTATTTCAAGAATGGTCTTCAAACCGATCACAAACTGGGTGACCATATTTTCTAATTCATGTAAATTGTAATATATATATATTGGAAATGTATTAGACAACACAAATTTCTTCTTAATTTTTATAAGCATTTTGTTGTTTCAAGGATGGTCTTCAAACCGATCACAAACTGGGTGACCATATTTTCTAATTCATGTAAATATATATATATATTGGAAATGTATTAGACAACACAAATTTCTTCTTAATTTTTATAAGCATTTTTTGTTTCAAGGATGGTCTTCAAACCGATCACAAACTGGGTGACCAACTAATTCATGTCGATCACAAACTGGAAATGTATTAGACAACACAAATTTCTTCTTAATTTTTATATTTTGTTGTTTAAGGATGGTCTTCAAACCGATCACAAACTGGGTGGAAATATATTGGAAAAAACAACACAAATTTCTTCTTAATTTTTATAAGCATTTTGTTGTTTCAAGGATGGTCTTCAAACCGATCACAAACTGGGTGACATTTTCTAACTTGGACAACACAAATTTCTTCTTAATTTTTATAAGCATTTTGTTGTTTCTAGGATGGTCTTCTTGACCATATTTTCTAATTCATGTAAATTGTAATATATATATATTGGAAATGTATTAGACAACACAAATTTCTTCTTAATTTTTATAAGCATTTTGTTGTTTCAAGGATGGTCTTCAAACCGATCACAAAGTGACCATATTTTCTAATTCATGTAAATTGTAATATATATATATTGGAAATGTATTAGACAACACAAATGTAAAAGCAAAAATAATAAAATAACAATATTAAATTAAAAAATATAAAAATTAAATTAGACAACACAAATTTCTCTGAATTTTGTTATAAATTTGTCGATAAAATCACAATTTTTAATTCATGTAAATTGAAAAAAAAAACAACTTCTGTTTAATTTTTATTATTAACTTGGTTGGTTGCTAATCTTTATAAAATTTTTCATTGTACACTACTTTTGTTTAGAAATTTTTAATACAATAACAAAAATAATCGACAGGGCCGATAAACAGGTTATGCATAAAATTTAGAATTTAATGTAAAAGAAAAAAATAATAAATAACATCTTAAAAAATAAAAAATAGAAACTTAAATAAATATTACTTTGAAATGAATTTGTCATACAAGAAAACAATTTTACAAAATTAAAAAATGAAAAAAAGATAATATAAAAAATAAATAACCATACAAAAATAAAAATAAAAAAAAAAAAAGAGAAATAAAGAGAAAGAAATAAACCAATAAGAATAGCTCAAATGAAAGAATTAAAAAAAAAGGAACATGAAAGAATTTAGAAATTTAAATAAACCAATGAGAATAGAAAAAAATAACCAATAAAAACGCTTTACGCTATACAGCTTTAGTTTAACAAAAAAGGGTGTTGAATGTTAAATAATCTGAATATATGAAAATATATTTAATTTATTTAATAACTACTAATTTACTGCAAACTCAGATCCTTTGTCAATAATGTGGTGGCATGGAAGAAGGTTATGTGGCATAAAAAGATGAAGGATATAAAAATTTATTAATATATATGTACTATTTTCTTCTTCAATAGCGCAACAACCCCATGGTGGGCCAAGGCCATCTGTCTACTGGCAGATTCAGAAACATAAGATGTTTTCTTTTTAGGGGGTAGGGTTTTCAGATTTACGCTCAACAGTCATATTTGACCTAGACCTACGGTTTAAAGTGGATTCAGAATCGTCATAAACATCTACGGCATCGCCGAGACTCAAACCCTAAACCTGTGGCGCTGGCAGCCAGACACTCGATCATCAGGCCCATATATACTATCCAAGTAATTTTTTTTCAATTCTGTGACATTTATAGCCAAAAAACGTATTTCATTTTAAAATTGCGTTCAATAAAGTATATGTGGCTCGAACTAAATATTGATACACTAAAATATTCAAGCATGTTTGGTTCAATACATATTTGTGACTAAACATTTTTAGGCACTCAAAAAATTGATAGTTAAAACCATTTGATTCCAACACTTATGCACTTGATTACTATAAATATCTAACCAAGTAATAAAAAATTTATCACATGAATGTAATATCACGGTTTAGATTCTTTATTTGTATTATTATTATTTATTATTTTTATTATATATAAAAATGATATATATATATATATATATATATATTTGGGTTTTTTTAGTGTGTGTGTGTGTGTGGTTATCAGTTACAATCTCAGATACCAGCAAAACCTTCAATTTTTTTCAACAGCTTTTAGTTACCAGTTCATTAACATTTACCAGCAGGGTGCGCAGAAGATCTACCTCCGCGTGGTGCACCTGGTAACACTTTTTAGTGGCTAAAAGATCTGCAACTTGGCTTTATTGTTAGATTAATGAACTCTGTTTCAGCATGTTTTGTTGTATTATTTTTTGTTGTTGTATTTTTTTTTTTTTTTTTTGGTTGTTCTTTTTTTTGCTGTAACTGTTCATAATCTGCCATTGGAAATAATAATAATAATAAAAATAAATAAATAAATAAAACGTTTACCAGCACGTGCTACGTTGTTTACTGCTGTCTGGGAATCTCTGCTTTAAAGCCTTTCACAACGACTAGATCAGCAGAAAAAGACCTAACACTCTCTGACTCGATCCTATTTCTTTGATCGTGAATGAAAATTTCACATTAAATGTTTGAGTCATTTCAGAATAAAAAAATAAATATAAACAAGTTATTGACTTACTCCTTTTATTGTCTGGTGTTTTGGATGCAACTCTAGATCTAAATTGCATTACTGACTAAATAACATATCTGGTTTAATTCCTATAATCGTGTTTACGCTACTGTCTTCACATATACGTTACCGAATTGAAAGTCATTTCAATGTGCTGCATAATAATGTGCATATAATGTACAATGCTTGTCTGTTTTAAATTATTTTCGATTTATTTTTTCTGTATTGGTATATTGATTTGAATGCAAGTGAAACTACTTTTGTTTTATAAAGAAGCATATTAAAAGGTTTTAAGGCTTAATTATTATTTCCTAAGGCCTTAATTATTATTTTTAAGGCCCAAATTACTTCTGATGTAAAAAGATGTTAAATGAAATGTGAATCAGAGAAATTAATTATACCTCATTTTTAAGGTTTATTCGAAATTTGATGATATGTTATGCAAAATATGTGGCTTATAAAATTCAGTGTTTATTAATTCGGTCAATTTTATTCAAAAAAATAATGGAAATATGCATTTATACATATTTTTTTTATGTGTGTGTGTAAGTGCTTTGTGACGGATAGACGCAATTGAAAAGATTTTGCTGTATTGAAAGTTAAGAATTGGTGGACCATTGTCATCCAGAGGAATGCATGGAAATCTTTTCAAAGGAAAGCCTTGGCCCACCCTGGGCTGTCATGCTATTGATGAAGATGATGTATGTGCTTTATATGTTGTAAGAAAATATTTCCATGAAATATAATTTATAATAATATAACCCCAATAGCAGATAAATACTAGATTTTTTTTTCAGAAATGTATTCATCCATTTAAATTATTCCTAAAATAAATTGTTGTTTCAGCTGGGACATTTCTTTAATTAAAATGTGTATGTCAAAACTGACTGAAAAATAGCTATTAAATAATGATAAACCAAAGGCATCCTATGAAATTATTAATTAATAAGATACACATAAAAAAAAAAAGACATCTATAGAGACTCGGTAAACAGTGCGTTGGATTTCCCATACTAAGGATGCTTGGTTCAAAACTCGGCAAGCAATACCGAACCGAAAACCTCCGTGTCTATTCCAGGAATGTGCACGACAAATTATAGACCGGAATGTCCTTTCGATGATATCAAGGACACCCTAAACGAACCCACATATCACATTTAGGGTGTTTCTTCAATGCTGCTGGGGGTCTAGTGGACAATTGGCTAGTAAATGTTTGGCCATTGATACCACAGACTTCAGATTCGAATCCCTGGCTGTGGTATGGATATTTGTTAGTGGTTCGAAATCCACATTAAACTGTAGATCCCGATCTAATTAGCCCAAAGTGTGTAAAAAATTACCGTAAAGCGACAGATAAACCAAATCAATGTTGCTGGAATATGATGCAGCAGACATTATACACTCTGGACAACGATGAATCCGCTACAACTCTACCGTCCTGGTGGCGCATTTCCAAACAAACGCGCTATTTGAATACAATACCAAAATATACATAAACATGTGAATTTAATAGCTTTTTATCGTGAAATATATAACTTTCCTTATCTCTAATAACAATTTCTGTCATTAGGTACAACCATTTTGTTAGTTTCTTTGTTCGCCAGGTTTGTCTTTTTGTTTTTAGGGAAACCAATTTCTTGTCTCGAGACTTCTCAGATTGGACACAGATTGGATTCGTCATTGACAACTTCTACACTCTACGACATGATTCAACAATGAGCCTTGAGTCCTATCTAGGGAAATATCTTGTGTTTGTGAGAATCTGCGTATTGAATGGGTTATTTAATGTTCATGTATTTGATACTTCAGGAAACAGTTGTAACGCGTCTTTAACCTCAATTTTCCGAATTTTCTCTACTTCTCTAGCGTTCTAAGAGTTTCAGACTTGAGTAGTATATTTACTGATTGCTTAAATCAGTATTTAGTGTCAGATATTTATTGATAGCCGTGTGTTTTTTCATCAGAGCAGCAGAAACTATGATGGCATAATACTAATATATTCATAAGTTAAAAGCCCTAAATGTTAATTAGTTTTATTTTAAATTAGCAGATAGGGCCTGACTAGCGCTCGGGGCCACAGACTTCGGGTTCGAGTCCCTGTTGTACCATGGTTGTTTGTAGTGGTATCCACCTTAAGCCGTAAGTCTTGGTTTCTATCGCTCGGTACCACAGGTTTCGGGTACGAGTCCCGGAAGTGCCATGGATGTTTGTAGTCGTTCGGAATCCACTTTAAGCCTTAGGTCCCAGCGTCAGCGGTAGAGCGTCACAGAGTCCAATCAGAGCCCCAAATACCGCCCCCCTCCACACGTCATTCCCAAACTGCAAAAGGGTAACTCAGCTCTAGGCACAGTGAGGTGGTGTGGTGTAGTAGTAGTAGTAGCAGCAGTAGCAGGTCCTGGTAGACTGTCGAGTGTTAGGCGTAGATCACACAACCACAACACTTTAAAATATACCCAATTTTCCTTAAGACAAATAAAAAAAATTATTCTTAATATTTACAAATAACAATATAACATTCAAATATTTACAAATAATAATATTAACACTCAAATATTTACAAATAATATTAACACTCAAATATTTACAAATAATAATATTAACATTCAAATATTTACAAATAACTTAATGCATCTATACAAATAAAAGCAGATGATTGTTTAACTAATGTAATTTCAGAATATTTAGTGTTATTTAACGGTTAAATTGCTTTTTAAAAATTATAGTCTTATTTTATTAAAAAATTATTAAAATTGTATAGTTATTTTCTTTTATACACCAAATTAAATAAAAACAATTATAATAAGAATAATTAGATCTCTTAGTATTGTAATTTTTACATTATTTACTTCATAAATTCTAATTCGCATATCGTCCCAAATAATTTTTTTCTACTATTTTTTGTAAATATTAAGCGACATGCTATTAAAAGCAGATTATTCAAGAATAGAGTTTCTAAAAGTACAATTTTTACATTGAAAAAAGTTTTTATCTAACTAAAAAAATAAATTAATATTTTTGATTGTTCATTTTATCAAAAATAAAAAAAATTAAGTTTTAAAAAATGCAGACAACTTAAGAAATACAGACAGCTTAAAAAATACATGAAACTTAAAAATACAGACAACTTAAAAAGTACAACAATACAGACAGAAAAATCTCTTGCTTTATATAAAGAGCGATATGCTGTATGAATGAAGGATCGTCAGGCATAGGTTTGAGCATGAACAAGTATGTTTGAGCATGATCAAGCGTGTTTAATCATGCTTGTAAGCAAGACATATCAGGTGTTAACTGATATATTCTGTATTATAAAATTAAAGATAAAATAAAAATCAAAATTATCGTTTATCTATTTTTAATTAATATGTGTGTCCTGTTCGATTACAATGTCTTTCAGTTTATTATGCCTATTAATTTTATTACGTTTATTATGTCTTTTCAGTTTTACAGCTGAGGCCCTTAACTACAGTTATAACACTTATGAATAACACGTAATTGTACTCAGAACGTCAATGACCAAAAGTCTAATTTGCTCAAGGAAAACCTCTCCTTACTGCTATATATTAAGAATGTCTTTGCTCAATATTGATTTCTGGAATACAATATTGTTTTCTTTGTATTTTGTATGCTGAACTTTAAGAATCAATTTTGTTTTCCATTTAATTTTCCTTGCCTAGATTATGTTTGGGACCTTATGGACTAATGATTAGTGCTCTGGTGCTTTTGATACAAGTTTCTGGCTCGAGTTACGCCATAGAAGTTTGTAGTGGTTCAGAATTCACTTAAACCTAATATGACTGTTGGGGTTAGACCTGACAACGCCATCCTGTCAAAAGAAACCATCTCCTGTCTTGAAATCTGCCAGTAGACAGACGACCTTGGTTCTCATGGGCTGTAGTGCCAGGGAGTTAATTATGTTAGGTTTTACTTCGCATGTCCAGGTTAGTGTATAAGTTACTCATCTATAATGTTATAAGATTATTTTAAATTTTTTTAAGTGTTATCTGGGATTTTTTGGTCGAGATTCTCGTAGAATAGATCTCTTACACATTCTATAGTAAATTCATTCAACTCACTACATAAAAGGTATAAAAAAAAACACTACTTTACATATATTTTTAATTTTCTAGCCCATTTCGAGCAGTTCTTACGATGTTAAATTTATAACCTTCATTATTATTTGACCTTGGTAAGTTTTTTAAAAACATTTTTTTAATTTATTTGTAAGTACATTATGCAAGAATGTTAATGTCGATGTTTTTCACGGCATAATTTTTGTATCATACTTTTTCAATTTTTTTTTTTTTTTTTTTTTTTTTTTTTACACCTCGTTTTCTTTTCAACCAATTCAGCCATTTTTCTAATTCTAGATAACATTTATACATGTTTTCATTTTAGAAGAAAATGTGTGTCATTTATTTGTACTGCATAATTGCACTTATGCTAAAATCTAATGATTTAATTTATCAAAAGATATGCACCAAAAAGAATATTTTGTCATTATAATAAAAAAGCAAATGTCTGGAAATTAAAACATACTGTAACATTACACTCTTCTATTAAAATAAAGGGGGGATTTTATAAGGCATTAAATGGATTTTGATACAAATTCTTTCATTTTGAAAAGAAATTATCCTCTTAAAATATTAATGCCTGGTGATACCATAAATTGCATTCGTAAGAATGAACACCTGCCTTCCCCCTATGTCTAAATCTTATGTCTGAGAGGTCCTATAAATCTACTAGCAGATAAGAAAAAAAAAAAATTTGCCATTATCTCCCTAGATGAAGCCTGAAGGGAAGACATCAGTTCAAGTAAAAAAAAGTGTGAGACCAAAAAGTATGAAAACATTTATAAGCCACTGAAAAACCAGGATCAGTGACTAGAAAGGCATCGTATGATTTTTATATCACAGTAACAAGTGTAAATACTTGTAAAATCACAACTGTGGCAACGATTCAAATATGTTATTTGATGCCATTCATATTTGCAAAAATGAAATTACATTTAGAAAAATGATAAAATAACTATTGTAGTATTGTTATATTAAACATTATTCCTCTTGCTTTTCTACTTTTTAATTTTTACAATGGAAATGCCAACATTAATTTATTATACAAAAGATATTTATCCGTATATGATAATGAAAAATATATAATTTAACCAGTCTTCTCCAAAATAACTTTTTAGCCCAAAATGTGCAAAAAATTACCGTAGAGCGACAAACCAAATCAACCAAATCTCAGAAATAAAGAGGCACATTTAATAAATTATTCATCTTATCACCAAATCTCTGACTATTTTGACAATAAAAAATCAAATTTATTTCTTGATCTATCGTATAGTAATCCAATATTTATTAGATACAAATCTCAAAATATTCCTCTATCATAAATAAGTTCTTTAATCCATTTTGGCATTCCATCCTAACTTCAACTGATCAAATTGTTGGAGATGTGATCTAGTCTCAGAAAAGTACAGGAGGTTGTCGCAGTGACTCTAAGATCACAGTGACATGACGAATCACCATCTCAAAAAAAAAAAAAAACGTAAACATCCAAAAGAATGTTTACAAACAGCTTTGTTGGAGGGATGGATTCGTCTGCAGCTGGTTTTTCTTGTTGCCGTCATGACCTTGTACTGTCTGCGCATCGGAAGATCATCCATGCGGAAAAACATAAATAAATTGGTAATTGTTCTCGTCGTTATTGTTCATTTGTTGTCAATTTCTGACAGATCATTTTCGCCATGGCGAAAATTAACTGCATTCGAATTAACTGCATTCCTATAAAATTAACTGCATTCGAATTGTTATGATGAATAAAATTGAAAATAGTATTAGTTAAAATATTCTCCTTCTCTCCAAAGTTCATTGTTCTTAACCTGTGATAATCAAAGCTATAAAAATTGTATTTATGGAGACTCAAACATAATACTGGCAAAGGCAAGCATGCCAACAATATTGATGATGATGATTAAAATTGAAAAATAGTAATAGTTAAAATATTCTACTTCACCAAGTTCATTGTTCTTAACCTGTGATAATCAATGCTATAAAAATGGTATTTATGGACTCAAACACAATACTAGCAAAGGCAAACGTGCCAAAAATATTAAAAAAACATAAAAATAACAAAATGCAAATGCATCGCTTTAATAGTAATAATAAATCTGTTTATGTAATAACTGCGATTTTCAACACAATACTTGAATCTGTTAATTATTTATAACAATAGTTGAATTTTCGTCGTTGAATTGAAAAAAATTGTCTTTGTTTCTCTTTATACAATAAGGATTATGTTTGTATGTTTTCGATTGTCTGTTCTTTGATTCAATTAAGGGGTTTCTTATTTTTGTTGTAACTAAAGATTAACAATTTTTAAATCTTTTTTATTTCTAATATATTTGGCTTATTTAGTAAACGTCAATTTTACTTGCCTCTGTTTAGTTTTTGAAAAAGACAATTAAAATATTTTTTGTCATTCTAAAAATACATTTAAAAAATAACTAATACCAAGGATATCAGTCACGAGAAAAAAATTATATCTTTATAAATGATAGAAAAGCAAAAATATAAAATTGTTAATAAATAATTTGATCAAAATGTTATTAATAGTGATAATAAATACCGGAATAATTAAGGAATTGAATCGATTTAATAATTCAACGATAAATGTTTTGTTTTTTTATCCTATATAATTCAGAAATGCAAATTGAAACTACGAACTAATGTATTCTTTTCTTAAAGAATGTTTCTTCTATCAATCAATATATTTGATCCCATTTTTAATTTAATTTATTTTATTCACCACAAAAAATTCTCACAAATTGAAATGAGCTGTCGAAAACTGAATAAACAATAAAATAACAAATACAGCATGGTAATACTTGATGATTTTTAGCAAAGTAGAAATTTAACGACACAGATTATATGATTTACATACCTCTACAAAGAGGATTGAGGGTTTTCTCTATCTTACTCACTACTGCTATCTACTGTAGATGAGTTCATATTACTCTACACAAAGCATATTGCGTCTAGATTCAAACTTGAAGCATTGTTTCATTGTTCTATGCAAAGGGGCTTCAATCTCTGAGGAGCTTTTGAAATCCGTCGACTTTAAAATCTAATCAATATTCTTCTTGAGCGCACAGTTTAGTACAGGTCAAGGTCATCGCAGTCAAACTTCTCCATTTAAAGAATTAGATGCCAAGATTCGCCATCGATTAAATAATCCAACCTAATGAAACCGTCTAGTGAAGTCTTCGTCTTCTTTTGGTACACAATATTTTAGAACTAAAGTTAATTTTTGATGTGGACTAAATAGTTATATCTGCAAATTGCTACCATGGTGCGATATATTTTAGCTGGCTTGATTATAATTTGGTACGATATGTTTATAATTGCTTGATTATAATTTGGTACGATATGTTTATAATTGTTTGATTATAATTTGGTACAATATGTTTATAATTGTTTGATTATAATTTGGTACAATATGTTTTAGCTGGCTGGATTATAATTGTTTGATTATAATTTGATACGATATGTTTATAATTGTTTGATTATAATTTGGTACAATATGTTTTAGCTGGCCGGATTATAATTGTTTGATTATAATTTGGTACGATATGTTTTAACTGATTTGATTACAATTTGGCACGATATGTTTTAACTGATTTGATTATAATTCGGTACGATATGTTTTAACTGATTTGATTATAATTTGAACGATATGTTTTAACCGATTTGATTATAATTCGGTACGATATGTTTTAACTGATTTGATTATAATTGATTTGCTTAATATTTATTATAAAGTTCATGTTTAAAGCACCAAAAATGATCTTTATTAGTGATTATTAATTATTACATTATTTTATAATCTTTTCATTAACGTTATATATTTAATTTCCGTTAACATTTATTTCGCCACTTCTACTCTTTTTTAAAAATTTTACAGAGGGGTGCAACTTTTTGTAACTTGTTTCGCCAATAATTCCTTTACATCTACTATAAAACTGAGATTACATCGTTGTTTAATTTTCCATATGTAAGTGAAAAATATGTTCTTAAATTTTTTAAATCTTTCACAATAGGAATGCACAAATAGTATTATTAATTGTAGGCTTCACCTAATAAAATACAGATAACTTTCACGGCTATTAAATATATTAGACTGATTTAAATAAAATGAATAAATGTATCTACGTTACTAGATAATTTAAATCGCAATTTATTATTCGTTGTCCCAACCGTGGACTTCAAGTTCTCATTGTGACTTGGTCCTGGGCCACACACACACACGTACACACACAAAAATAAATAGTATACTGTAATAAAATAAATTCATGTATAAAATTTATTCATTTAATAAGTGTTTTAGTATTTAGTTTGAACCGAGCAGTAACAGAGTGCATGCTTAAAAATATTTGTTCACAAAATAATTCGTGTTCATCCAAAGAGATTTGCACGCTTATAATTCAGCATCCACCACATCTATTTGGGGCCCGAGGGTCGAATGACTAGCGCTCTGGAGTTCGGTACCACAGGTTTCGGGTTTGAGTTCCGGTGATGCCATGTATGTTTGTAGTGGTTCGGAATCCACTTTAAACTGTAGGTCCCAGTCTAATATGGCTGTTAGGCGTAGAGCTGACAACCTCACCCCATAAAAAAGACATCTATTGTCTAGAAATATGGCATCAGGCAGACGGCCTTGGCTCACCATGGGACTGTTGCGCCACTGGTGATTATGAAGACCACATCTATTCGGTTTAGAGCAATTTGAAAATGGAGTATGTATATATGGAGTATGGCAATAAATATCGCATAATAAAATTACGTTGATAGAAATCCTGCATGCAGTTAAGCAGCGGCCTGATGGCCAATTAGCTAGCGCTCTGGCCTATAGTATAGGTATCAGGTTCGAATCCTGGTGGTGACATGGATGTTTGTTAGTGGTTCGGAAACCACGTTGAACTGTAGGCCCAGACCTAATTAGCCCAAAGTGTGCAAAAAAAAAAAAAAAAAAAAAAAAAAAATGACCGTAGAGCGACAAACCAAATCCAGGTTAAATAAAAAAAAAAAAATCTTTCAAAAAAATTACCAATTATACTTTTAAGTAAAACGGACATATGGTGAACCTTTCTGGGCCCACAGACAACATCAGTGGATTGGATACGGCCCAGGGGTCATGCTCTATACGCATTGCTGTTTTTCTTCCTATTTTTAACCCAATGAACTCCAGCAAGCACTTAATTAAATATTTAAATACAGAGATTAACGGGTAACTTTTCACAGCTATTAAATATATTACACTGATTTTAAAAAATGAATAAATATGTCTACGCAACTAGATAATTAAAATCACAACTTATTATTCTTTGTCAAGGATTTTGATATAAACATTTAATTCTGAAAATCGTTTTCTACTTTCTGCTAATAATCATTGCTGGCCAGTTTGGCTTAACGAAACTAGCACAATTACGGAAGAAAGAATCATACCAGGTGCTGTCATAAACCTCCAAGCTGCAGATGACCTTTCGAAAAAGGGATTCAGACGACTCGTATGACCTTGAGAAAACTCCCCCTGACTAAAAGTCATTGACTTCTTTTTTCGGTTGGGGATTGTCCAGATGGGGAATTACTTAAGTTACTCTAATTTACATCATACCACGCAAATTACTTGGATGGTGGAATCCAAAAATAATTATTCCTATTTTGCTATCTCGTGATATTAATTCTTTTAAATATGAGGATATTTCTGCAGTGAAATGAGAAGTTTAAAATTCAGTATTGTGGACATGGATGTTTTTCCAAATTTTTTTTCCACAAATGAAATAAAAATTAAAAAAATTAATTAAATCGGAAAACATAATGGTTATATTTGGAAAACTAGCTGATGAACTTTTTAAATGTTTTTTTTTAAATTTTATTTTGAATAGACTTCATTTAGAAAATAAGAAATTTAGAAAGAAAACGTATTTCATGAAATAAAACTAGAAATTTAATTTTATTGAAGAAATAAAATGAGTTTAGTGAACCACAAAAATAAATTAATAATCCAACTTAGCAAAATAAATTAGGAAATATTAAATCTTTCATACCAAAAGCATGTGAACATTTTGTCACCTTTCAAATCTTTTATAGTGTGGAAATCTAAGGATATAATAAATGAAAAAGCTATTAGAAAAATTTTATAAAAGTATGTTATTTTAGAGTTCAACCAAAACTCCTTTGATAGGATTTTATTTTAATCGTAAATGAATAAATCAACATTAAAAAAAAATTTTCGCAATGATTTCAGAAGAAAGAAATATAACAATCAATTAAAGAGAAAAAAATAAAATAAAAATCAATTAAAGAAAAAAATATATAAATCAATTAAAGAAAAAAAAAAAATATAACAATCAATTAAAGAAAAAAATATAACAATAAATTAAAGAAAAAAATATAACAATCAATTAAAGAAAGCATATAACAATCAATTATAAAAAATTGCATAATACATTCAAAAAGTTTCCATTCTTTCAGTAACTGACAAAAAAAAAAATCCTTGTAAATTTTTTTTTTTTTTTTTTTTTTTTTTACCATATCATGCGAAATTATTTTAGAATCAAGTTCTAGACCTATGTATTCTAGTCGAAGTCCTAGACCTACGATTTTATAATTTTCTATAACTATGTAAACGAAAGTCATGAAAACAATTACATTAATATGATGACTGAAGATATAGGGCTTCTATCGTGAAATCCCTATAAGTGATCTAAATGATATGACAAATTCTGAACTATCGTCTAATTTCTGAACATCTACAACGTAAAATTATTTCTAAAAACCCTGTCTTTCCTAACCAAACATTTCACATCAAATTTGAAACACATACATTAAATATAACGTAATAAAATTTCTTAACATACTAATTTCTTAACGTCCTACGTGAGTTTTACTTCTAAAGGTACATTTCAAATCAAAAAATGCGCCAACAGAAGCAAGAATAAGTAGATTCTAGTTAGGATTTCTTTTTCCAGCTATGTAATTTTTGTGCTGTTTTACCCACTACCCTCCAATGCATGGTTGCCATAGCACTACAGGAAGACTTTTTATCCTCTTCAAGCCGAAATCTCTTTGCCAATATCGGCTCTTTATTGCTCTTAAAATGAAACTGGCTATGGAAACTTCTAGAAAAACTTAATATAAGGATAAGTGTCCATGATATGTCTAGTAACTATTCAGTAAGATATTTCTTTACGGAATGTGCTTTATTCATCTTGTAGTATCTAATATATTTTATCTGTCTTGTAGTATGTATCGTAAATGTATCCATATTTAATCATCTAACCAAGTATAAAGAAAGAGATGCGAAACTATGTATAAAGAAAGATATCTCTTTTGTGAGAAAGAGATTTGTTGTTTACTTCCTATAAAGAATTTAGTTATATATTTTATACATCATATAGACTTCAGAAGACACTAAATAGTTCAATTACTTTTCTTCTAATAAATTATCCGTATTTTTGTGCTTGAATAAGAACTGTTTATAAAATCTTAATTAGTTTTTGTTTATACAAAAATAATAAAAATTTTAATAGGAAAATTGAAAAAAAAATAATTAATAAAATTAAATAAAAATTAAATAAATAATAAAAATATTTATTTGTTAAATTTATTATCCTTTATTATTAATTTTTTATTAAAAACGTAATAAAAGTTTTTTATAAAAAATTAAAAATTTAATTAAAAAGTTTTTATTCTTTATTATTCGTATTAAAAAATTTTATTCATAAATTAAAAAAATTATTAAAATTGCAACAAAAAGGAATTGATAAAATACTTTTATTTTTTGTCGCTTTCAATTTAAAAGATTTTTACAAATCGAAATTTTTTTTTTCTTGTAATTTCAATTTTCTCAGTATGGAAGAATTTAGGTATTCAAACTCTTCGTTTCTGTTGTATATATATATACAGCAGAAATAAAAGTGTTTGAATACCTAAATTTTCCATATTGGAGATATTGAAATTACAAGTTTTATGTAAGATTTTTATGATTTAATGACAACGAAAAGCATAATAAACACACGAAAATATATTATGAGGATATGAAATATATATTATCAATAAATTAAATTTTTGTTATCTTCATATCGTACTTCAAAGCAAAATAAACTTTTAATCCATATTTTCAGTATAATAATGATTTTTGTATTTTTTAAATTTTAAAACTGTGATTCTAGACTTGAATTATTAATAAACTGCACTTGACTCATTTTTTCATAATTAAATACATGAATAGTGTTCATTTAATATCGAAATTATTTAAATATTTCTTAATAATTTAAAAATATAATTTTAAGTTGTCAAAATATTTATTTAAAGCATATGCTTTGTAAATAAATTAATCGTTTTTATTCTTTTGATATAAGTTACATCATTATGTATGTCTATAAAGTTATTCACAATAAGTCTTGAGAGAATTGAGAGATATATGTATATTTAATACCTTAAAAATACAAATGAATTGAAGCAATCAAAATACTACAACACATAAATAATAATAAAAACTAAAAATAAAAATGGACTTTCTTTTTCTTATCAGTTTGCTTTATAAATAAATTATTCGTTTGATATAAGTTTTTATCATTATGTATGTCTATAAAGCTATTCACAATAAGTCTTGAATTCAGATATATATATATATTTTTAATCCCTAAAAATACAAATTCATTGAAGCAATCAATATAATACAAAAAATAAATAATAATAAAAAAAAAACGAAACTAGAAAAGGACATTTTTTTTCTTATCAGTTTGCTTTGTAAACAAATTAATTTTTTTTTATGCGTTTGATATAAGTTGTATCATTATGTATATATATATAAAGTTATTCACAATAAGTCTTAAGAGAATTGTGAGATATATACTTTTTAATACCTAACAAATACAAGTGAATCGAAACAATCAAAACAATACAACAAATAAATAATAATAAAAACAAAAAAAAAAAAAGGACATTCTTTTTCTTATCAGTTTGCTTTGTAAATAAATTATTCGTTTGATAAAGTTACATCATTATGTATATCTATAAAGTTATTCACAATAAGTCTTGAGAGAATTGAAAATATATATATATATATATTAATCCCTGAAAAATACAAATGAATTAAAGCAATCAAAACAATAAAACAAATAAACAATAAAAATAAAAATAGGACTTTCTTTTCTATTATCAGTTTGCTTTGTAAGCAAATATTCGCAAAAAGCGACCCTTTTTATTATCTATCGACCACATGGACGTGTGAATGAGTCACGTTGCTGTTATTGAAGGGCGCTGTACTGACGTGACTGACCCCTTCAAAAAGAGCCTAAGAATGATCTAGATGTGGGGTTTTCCCCCTTAACCTGAAAGGGGAATAATACTAAAGATACTGAAAAGAGCATTGACGTTCCACACTGCGGAGCTAAAGTAATAAATAGCGTTAGGAATTTTTATAGCATTTGTAAAACGAAAACGAAGCGTATGTTGAAAAAAATAAACCATTTGTTAAACTTTTACAGGATTGATTTTTCTTAAGTGATGATAAAATAATCACAATTTATTTGATTACTTTATTGTTATTTTATATCGGTAGAAATTCAACGAAATCGAGGGAAAAAAATGAGAAAAACAATAAACAACGAAAAAAATAATAAATATGTACACATATGCGATGGTCAAGTTGAGAATAAATTAAATAAATTATGAATGAAAAGATTTCATACATTCAGTCATATTCAGTCTTTATATTTATAATAAATATAAAGAATGAATATGATTATATTATATAAAGAATGATTATTTATATTTATAATAAATATAAAGGGTCAGAGTGAACTTGTGGACATCACTTTTGGTTTCGGAAACAAGGTTGCCTAATACGAAACTCGATAACCGAAAGCTTCCATGTCTATGCTGGGAACGGGCACTATAACTTTGTAGGCCGGAATCTCCTTCTGATGCGGTCTATTTAGCTTAAAGTGTGCACAAGATGACCGTAGAGCGGCAAACCAAACCAAACCTTCCGATGGATTCGAAGAGAAGAGTATGAACCCACTAAATGCCATCCTTGGGAAAGTTTCGTTCAAATTTCCCTATGGTGCACTAGTCCAACCACCTATAGCATAAATCATAGACATAAATTGTAAATAATAGACATAAATCATAAAATCTATCATCATATGATAGACATAAATCTCAAAGCGTCTAGTCAAATCAAGTCAAGTCAAGACCGATAGCGGGTAAAATGGAGAAGAGGCCAAGTAGGACGGATTCAAAAAAGAGTAGCGTCATGGGGGAAGAAACGCCATTTAGGAGGGATTTTAATAGGAATAAAAAGCTAAGCGAAAAAGAGCATAGAGCATTATGAGTATCCTTTTTAATAACTTTAATCAATTAATATTGTTATATAAATCTTATTTAAATTGATACCTAAGTAAATACAGCAACTAGACAAAGGAAATCTCGAAGGAAAATATTAACAAAATATGAGACAGTGTCTTTATAACTTGAATTTATTCGATTTGCCCAACTGGACGATTCTGGTGTACACATGTATGTAGAATTCAAAGCGTCAACCTTAAAACCTCGATATCTGAATAATAAGTTTTGGAATTACGACATATTTTGATAACAGAAAGCTATCACGTAATTGTGCATAATTTAGCCTTACTTGAATATTTACACTCAAGAGCCAAAACATTATGACCCACCTGTCAATAACGAGTTGGCCCACCTTTGGAGCGCAACACAGCTTCAATCCGCCTTGGCATGGATGCCACAAGTCCTTGGTAGATGGCCGGAGACAGATTTTACCAGATGTTTAAGCAACGGTCACGCAAATCCGAGATATTGCGAATTGGTGGTCTTTGAACTCTGAGCTCCCGTCCCAGGACATCCCAAATGTGTTCTATCTGATTGGTATCCGGTGAGTTAGGCGGCCAGGACATTAACTGGAATTCAGCATCATGTTCCTGGAATCACTCCAACACAATTTTAGCCTTGTGACAAGGGGCGTTGTCCTGTTGGAACATTCCATTTCCAGCTGCGAAAACAGAGGCCATGTAAGGGTGCAACTGGTCCGCAATGATGTTCAGATGTCCTGTAGCATTCATGGTCTGCTCTACCACAACCACGGGTCCCAGAGACGCCCAAGAGTACGTCCCCCAAAGCATAATACCGCCACCACCGGCCTATGTATGACCTACTGTACATTGAGGGAGCAACTGTTCGCCTGGAAGACGGCGTATCCTGAGACGGCCATCGGCGTGATGAATGACAAACCGTGATTCATCTGACCAGGCAACTCTCTCCCACTGATCCATGGACCAGTCGCGATGTTCCCGGGCCCAGCGCAGGCGCAGTTGGCGATGACGCTTGGTCAGCAAAGGCACACGAGTGGGACGTTTGCTGCGTAGCCCCATATCCAACAGTGTCCTCCGATACTGTTCTACTTGGCCCTGCATTGTATTGGGTTGTCAGCTGAGCCACTGTCTGGCTCCGGTTTTGCTTCACCATGCGAGACAGTCTCCGACGACCTTTTTCTTTGATAGCGTGTAAATAAAATAAAATCAACAAATTAAGTAAGTAAATAAAATAAAAATAAATAAGGAAATAAAAGTAAATAACATAAGTAAATAAAATAAATAAAATAAAGCACTTAAACTTCAAAAATAATAAAAAGTACGTAAAAAGTAAAATAAAATAAAGTACAAAGTAAAAATAAAGTACTTCAAAAAAAATATTTAAAGTGCTTATTTAAATAGTTTCACGAAACACAATTTCATTCACGATAGCCTTACAGGAGATACTAAACACAAAAATATTAATGAAGAATCGCCACGCGATATTGGATAGTTACTATTTATTTTACAGATATAAAAAAACTATCTAAAAATGAAGTCAACAACAGGTTTAAGCTAAACTGACCTTGATACCTCGGAAGTTCCATGACAACCGGAAGTAAAAGCGGTAGCATTATTTCTTAATTCCTATTTTAAACATCCTCCGAGTCTACTACAAGTGTGGAATAAATTTTCTTCTAGTGGCACACCTGCTTTACAGTTACGTAATGTTTGTTTACTGTACCGATTAATAAACACCCTATGAACAGATGCTTATGTTGAAAAGGGAATTGTGTCCAAACGGAAGGAAAAAAAAGGTTAAACAAATTTTGGTGAAGATCTAGTTAATAATTTATACATTGTTAAAACACCTAGACACCTAGAACCTATATATTTTTTATACTTACGAATTTAATAAAAAAAAAAATACTACAGATTAATTAGTTATAAATTTAAAACAAAATAAACACTTTTTATGGAAACATAATGCATAAAATAACTTAACTTGACTTGACTTGTCTTGTCTTGTCTTGTCCTGGCTTGGTGCTTTGAGATGTGTGCTCGCTGATACTGCTTTGTCTCAATTTATCCAAATGCTGTTTAAAATACTACAAAATACAAAATTTGCATAGGATAAGTTGATTTATCTTGTTTTTAATTTATTTACTTTTGATATTTGCTCATATATTTATCATTGTGTTATCTTTATTAAGCATGTTCTGAAATGTAAATGAAGAAAAAATAAATTAATGTTTTATATTACATCTATCTTCATAATTAATCTTGTTTAAATTGGGTGCTAACCTTTACGTCATTGAAGTTGGTTGATAAAACATGATTCCTAGAAGGAAACAGTTGTGAACCGATTCTCCGATAATACATGGCATAAATTAGACAGAAACAGTAGATTAAATCCATTGTGGGCCTGACTTTTGGTTCAGCTATGATGCGCAGCTGGCGTTCGAATCCGCTGGCGGCTTCCGTTGCAGCTACTGTTTTTAGAAACGTGGAAATTCAATGAAGATAATGACAGCATATGCAATTGTTTCCTATGGACTTTTTTTGATATTTGCGTTTACATTTATTATTGTGTTATCTTTATCAAACATGACCTGAAATACATACCTAACAAACATGACCTTTATGTTATATCTACCATCATAATTAAATTTGGTGCTAACCTTTATGTTGTGGGGCCTGAATGGCCGAGTGGCCAGCGCTCGGTACCACAGGTTTCGGGTTCGAGTCCCGGTGGTGCCATGGATGTTTGCAGTGGTTCGGAATCCACTTTAAACCGTAGGTCCCGGTCTAACAGGATCATATAGCGTTGCGGGGGCATTGTTACTCCGCGTCCGTGGCTTCTCTTCAAGTTACACGCGCCCCTTGGGTAATGCAAAGTGAGTAACGTCTGTGCAGCGCTTGCCTTAAGGCATCCAAGACCAAGCTGTCTAAGTGTTTGCCAGCTGCATTAGAACAATAAAAAAAAACCTTTATGTTGTTGAAGTTGATTGACAGAAGATGATTCGTAGAAGGAAACGGTTGTGAATTCGATTCCCTAGCGGTATTGATTTTTATTTTTAACATAAATTAGACAGAAACAGTAGACTAAATCCATTGTGGACCTGACTTGCTGTTCAGTGGTGATGTGGTTGACGCGCAGCTGGAGTTCGAATCCGTTAGCGGCAAAAAGCTTCAAATTCGAATCCGCTAACGGCGTCCGTTGCAGCTACTGCATTTAGAAACGTTAAAACTCAATGGAGATAATCACAGCATGTGCAGTTGTTTCCCATGGACTTTTTTGATATTTTATTAATGTGTTATCTTTATCAAACAAATTTTGAAATGCACTGAAGACAAAAATAAAATAATATTTTATATTATATCTACCTTCATAACTAATCTTGTTTAAATTGGGTGCTAACCTTTATGTTATAGAAGTTGGTTGACAGAAGATGATTCATAAAAGGAAACTGTTGTGAATTCGATTCCCTCCATTTAACTAGTATCTTTAGCATAAATTAGACAGAAACAGTTAACATCCTAAATCCATTGTGGACCTTCTTGTGGTTCAGTGATGACGTGCAGCTGGAGTACGAATCCGTTAGCGGAAAAAGGCTTCAAATTCGAATCCGCTAACGGCGTCCGTTGCAGCTACTATTTTTCGAAACGTGGGACATCGATGGAGATAATGACAGCATGTGCAATTGTTTCCCATGGATAGTCAAGCATCCTGGTGAAATTTTGATGGGTTTTCTTCCATATGACACTCAATTGCGAAACCCTCCTTTCCTAAGTGGAACATAAGGCTATTAATATTATATTAATTGAAAATAATTAAAAGAAAGTCCAAATCTTAGATATGCTAAGGTTTGGATTTTATCTTGCTATCTTCAGTAACAGCTGCTATGTCAGAAAAAAAAATAAAAATGGTGTTGTAGCTGTAAACACATTGGAAATGGGACTCTATAGTTGTCTACAGCGATTTAATCTTTTCGAATTTCGATTTTTAACATTAAATTTTATAATCCGTAATACTCCTTACAATACTTTTCTATCGGTTTTATTAAAAAACATGATAGCAATTAATTTATTAATAATGCTATTAATAGTGATTATATAATTTTTCTATGGAAGGTTGTCTTTTTAAATTGTTATGATTAATTTTTCGAACATTTCAAACACCCGTTGCCCAATATTGTTATGAATGGGGTCCAATATGAAAATATAACTTTTCGTAATTAAATGTAGACAGCAATGAAGATTTATTATATTTAAATACCATTCATTTTCTAATTTTATTTTACAACCTATTTCTTATCTGAGAGATTAAAATTTCTTGGCTTGTTCAATGACTTAAAAAAAAAAAAGACCAGGTTCCTGTTGGCCGAGTGATTAGCGTTCTGACTCTCGGTGCCACAGGTTTCGAGTTAGAGTCCCTAGCGGTACCAGGGATGTTTGTGGTGGCTCGGAATCCACTTTAAGCCGTAGGTCCCTGTCTAATATGACTGTAAGAGCGTTGGGCCCAGGATTGACAACCCAACTCCGTAAAAAGTCAGAGTCAGGGTGCCAAGTCAGACTTCTACCTACGGGTGCTCCATCACAACAGAAGCTGCCCCTTCCCCTTTCCATCCTTCTATGAGACCACACGGGTTCTTGGACTTGGTCTAGATGTTGCTGTCGACTAAGTGGGATAAGAAATCACAACAACACAAAAAAACTTTGTTAACAAAAAGAAATCATCTTACTAGAACATTTCTGTTTATTTGCGAAAATGTAAATCTCAAGTTGTACATTATTTGCTGTTTAAAAATTATCGTTAAGTGATTTTTTTTTTTTTTTTTTTTTTTTTTATATGTGGAGCCTCAGATAAGTTACCGACGTCCCAAGATATCTAAAAAGTTGGACCAGCTGCTGTATATGACAAAGAATTCATAGATTAAGTGATACAGCTTGTTTCTATGTCATAAGACTTAATAAAAAAAATAAAATAAAAATTAATAAAAGTTTTTTTTTTTTATGTTCAAGGTCATGATCTTTGTCACCCAAAATATTATTGCTATCCCCAGGAGAGAAATATATATACTTTGGACGGAAACAATGCAGGGGGGATCTATCTGAAGGCATGGTTGCGCGCGTGTGATCTGTATTGTTGAAGTAAACAAGTTTGTTGTTTCATTTGTGCGATAAGACAGAGGGTAATGGGTGAGCTTAGCTTCCGACGGTGCTAAGAAAAGCAACCAAGATAAAATTATCACCCGTGCGTCAGTACAACAGATGGGAAACGTGGGTTTTTTTGTATGTGTATGTTTGTGTGTGTATGTGTTTCGATCGCGATAGGAAATGAATCGACTTTTATTGAAGTATTCGAGAATCCGATTGCTCTAGACTGTCATTCGCGTTCAGTGATAATGAGCATTTAATCTGCGTTGCTAGGATGGGTATGATATAGCGCAGTTACATGAAGTTGAACCTTTATGAAACTTTTGACCGCTAACTTGAGCACTTCTGAAATGTTATGAAATTGATTGCAAGAAGTAATTGCCATGGATAAATGGTTAGCAAAATTGAAATTAACCTTTTAAAAGATGTTGGAAACTGTTTATGACGATAATCACGTTACAATTTTTATGAATTTCGATATCTAAAGTGATTACAATTACTTGATCAAGAAATTGCACATCTACTTGAAAAATCAATTGGAAAATTTACAAAAATAAAGTTATCGTTTCTTTTAGACTTAAAATGACATGTATTCTTAAATTCTACGAAAAGAAAAGTTAAAAAAAAAAAAAATTTTTAAAGCCGTTTTTACATCCGCGTTGTTGTTATCGGACTAATTGCGGTTATGGCTATGTTTATTTGATTTTTTAAAAATACTTTTGTCATGATATTCTTATTTATACTTGCAGAGTTTTTGTGGAGGAGAAATCAAAACATTATAACAAATTTTTATGATATTATTTTTGCACGTTGTAAAACCATTTTATAAAATTTAGATGAGAGAAGTTATAATTAATATTGATGCGCTAGTTGGCTGCATACGAAACATGTTTTCCAATAACAGACATTTTTTTTGTCTGAGGTCACTTGCCACTAAAATGGCAAAAAAAGTAGCAGATTCAGCATTACCAAGCTTGCATCACGAGAGGCCTGGGACGCAACATCTATAATTTACCATTACTATTTGGAATAAATCCCATCCTAGGATGAAATAGGTGTAGGGGGAGGAGGTCTTCTTTCTCTCCTCCTAGAGTCAAATGGGCAGACCTTCTGGCCGATGTATTTATCACCCCAATCTCTGACACTGATAGGGATTAGCGCTCTGGTACTCGGTGCCACAGGTTTCGGAGTTCGAGTCCCAGCGATGTTTGTAGTATCCCATGGATGTTTGTAGTGGTTCGGAATCCACTTTAAACCGTAGGATCCTGTCTAATAGAGACTACTAATACTACTACGCCACACCACATCACTGTGCTTAGAGCTGAGTTGCTCCTTTACAGTTTGGGAATGACGTGGGTGAGAAGTCTGACTGGGCTCTGTGTCGCCATACGGTCCTATGAAACCGGGACCTACATCTTAAAGTGGATTCCGAACCACTACAAACATCCATGGCACAGCCGGGATTCGAACCCGAAACCTGTGGTGCCGAGTGCCAGAGCTCTAGCCACTCGATCATCAGGCCCCTGTCTAATAAGGCTGTAGGGTTGACTACCCTACGCCGTAAAAAGAAAAACATCTCTCGTCTCGTAATTTGCCAGTAGGCAGACGGCCTTGGTCCACAATGGGCTGTTGCGCCAATGATGTTGATAATGATACCTTTTAAGGGTTAATTAGGGAGTCCAACATACAATTCGCCTTGAGGACCTTTACATGAAACATGCATACAACATGAATTTTTAACTTTCATATTATCCTTTATTTTATAAAAGCTATTTTAACCATACATTTCAGCAATGCTGACGCGAATGTATTTTTTTCACATTGTTATGAATACAATCGAATTCTGTTCCTCTATGACAGAAAAAAAAAAAAAACCTTACATACATTTTTAGTTCTAAAATCTTCTGAATATAATAATTTTACAAATTCTTTTAGAAAAGGCATACTTTAAAAAATTCTAAAATTTATGTCGTCGGTTATTTAAATGAAAGGCTCGGTAAAAATTTCTATGACCTTTTCTATTCGTTGAATGTAACCGAATATGCCTAGAAGATAATTTTCTTCATCAGGCTGAAATAAAAATTCGGCATAATATAAAAAGGAAAGATAGACCAGATTACTGTATGAGACTGAAAATTCCTGTTTTTAAATTGTCATTATTTCTCACACAAATTCTCAGAAGCAATTTCGCTTTAAAATGATTTCTTTTCTTTTTTTGGTGGAAATGAATTCTCTCTTGAAGGCAAGGTGAACTTAAAAAATTGCCTTTCAAAATTGACTTTGTTAGAATCGCTATGGTTTTGCCGCATTTAATCAAAGAGGGTGATATTTCCGGCGGCGTTTTTGGGGCTTTTTTCTTTTCTAATTTCATTTAATTTAAATTTGAAAATGTTGTTTACAGCGTTGGCGTTTGACCTGAGGTTGTTCACCATGATACAGCAGATTTGTAGCAAACTCTGCATTATCCAGTATGTATCACGGTGGGAAGGTAGACCTGTTACACTACACACATTTTTATCAGGTACTCCAATGGGGGTATTTGCAGGGGTTGAACCTTACTGATATTTATTTATTAAAAAATAGTTTGTTTCTTATTTTTATTATTATTATTATTTTTTTTTTTGCAGAGTAAAAAATTTCCAATTATACTTTCGGCATCTGCACCTGAATGGTCGTGTGGCTAGCGCTCTGGCGCTCGGTACCACGGGTTTCGGGTTCGAGTCCCGGACGTGCCATGGATGTTTGTAGTGGTTCGGACTCCACTTTAAACCGTAGGTTCCAGTGTAACGTAATCGTAGAGCGTTGCGAAGGTAGTGTTACTCCGGGTCCGTAGCTTATCTTCAAACTACAGGCTCCTCCTGGGTAGTTCTAAGTGATGCAGCGCTTGCCTTAAGGCCTTCAAGACAGTTGTCTAAGTGTTTGCCAGCTGCATTAGAAGAAAAAAAATACTTTCAACATCTGGGATGTTCAATCAAAGAGACTGATGTTTTCGCAGGATTTTTTTTTCTTTTCTAATTTCATTTAAATTGAACTTTCAGATTGATATATAATTCTGTTTATGGCGTTGTCGTTTTGTGGCGTTTGACGTGAGGTCGTTCACCATGATGTGGCAGATTGGTAGCAAACTCTGCATTATCCAGTATAGACCACAGTGGGGCTGCAACATTACATACCTTTTTAATCGGACACTCAATGGATTATATCTACACTGATAAACCTTCCTGATATTTATTTATTAAAAAAATAGTTTGCTTCTTAATTTTTTAAAAGGCCACTTTTGGCTAGCGCTACTAAAGGCCAGAGCATTAGACAATTAGTTATCAGACCGCCATCATTCCTTAAGAAATAAAAGTCGAATGTTATAACTGTTACTGAGAGGAATATGCTTACATTTTTCTCTATAATTTTTGCATTTACGTCCACAGCTTTGCTTTTTCAAAGAATCAGCATTAGAATAAAATTCACCTGACATTTATATTCACCTTGACCTAATTAGGTCATTCTGTTGCACTTAAATTGTTTTTGAAGCTAATGAAATTACATCTTTTAATTATAACTTTTCGTTTTTTTTTTTCGATGCGTCAAGAACTGGACAATCGTAAATCGATTTTTCCTTGAAGTTTTTCCTTCTTTTATCTTTCTTTCACTGTGTTGATACTCAACTGATATAAAACAATTGATTTCAATCAGCTGATGAAATTAGAGAAATAGTTAATATAATTAACTATCCTAAAAATTGAAAGATGCTTCAAAATAAATGACAGAATCATAAAACATTGATTTTTAATTGACGGCTTTGCAATTTCACGCTACAACATAACTTATAGCTGCATTCGCCAATAATTCCCGTTTAAATATTCTCTTGCTACTACATTCATGTCCATAAATTAAGGATAATTTAGAATCACACAAAAATTGAACTCTAAAATAAAAATTCCACCTGTACAATTATCATACACATCTTGAAGAAGAATATGCAAATTACAGGAAACCACCAGATGGTGCGGATAGTACGTCACAATGACGAGAGTGTAAGAGTGGGGTATATAAGGAATGGTGGCAAAGAAGTAAAATTGTTCACAAGCGCTTTAAAAGCCTTTCAGTACAATAACCACATAGTTATGGCACAAAGGAAGCATTTAGATGATTTTTTATGTGGTAGAATTATCGGACGACTGGAATGTGGACGTACCCAGCTGGAAGTATCCGAGGGAACTTGGAATCGCCCAGAGTGTCATCTCCAGGCTTTGGCAACGATTCCAAGATGATGGTAATGTGAGTAGATGTTACAGCACAGGTCGCCCCGAGTTACAACGCCGAATGAGGACCGGTATTTAGCAGTTACTGCCAAAAGAAACAGACGGAGCACAGCATCAGACCTGTCTCGTCAGCTCTCTTCAGCTACCGGTACGACAGTTTCAAGGCAGACCGTGTACAGGCGCTTAGGCACATTGGTCTATATGCTCGTAGGCCTGTCAGATGTGTTCCACTTACCGCAACTCACTGTCGCCTGCGATTAACCTGGAGTAGAGCAAGCATTGTGGACACCGCAACAGTGGTCTTGTGTGATGTTTTCCGACGAGTCCAGGTTTAGTTTGCAGTCTGATTCTCGCCGGACTTTCATATGGAGAGCGCCAGGTACCCGTTACCACCAAGAGAACACCATTGAACGACGCCGTTACGGTGGTGCAGGATGGCTCGTTTGGGGAGGAATTATTCTTGGTTCCAGAACTGACCTGCATGTTCAGAGTGTAACTTTGATGACAGGCCACATCTATCGGGATGTCATTCTGGAACAACATGTACGTTTGTTTCGGGGAGCCATGGGTGCTGAATTTCTGTTTATGGATAACAACGCCCGTCCTCACCGTGCAAACATTGTAGACGAATGCCTTCAATTGGAGGATATCACCCGTATGGATTGGCCAGCATACTCACCGGACTTGAATCCAATAGAGCATGTGTGGGATATGCTTGGCCGACGAATTGTAGCCCGTCAACCCCTCCACCTGTCAACCGGAATTTCGGAGGGCATTGCTTGATGAGTGGTGTAATATTCCCCAAGATCAGATTGATAAATTGATACTCAGCATGCCAGGCGTTGTAAGGCCCGTATTGCATCGTCCGGGAGACATACTCCATATTAACCATCATACTAACCATGTTATACTGTTTTTTGTAAATAAGTTCTTTTTTTGAAATTTGCTCCAGGAGTAAAAATCAATTTTTATTAATTATGTCAAACATATAGCATCTTTTTGCTCTTTACCTTTTGTTTAATAAATAGACTTTACAAATAAGTCAAATTTGTTTTTGCTTCTGTCTCTTTCTTTGCCTGAACTTCATTATCCTTAATTTATGGACATGAGTGTAATTTAACAGTAATTTTTGACATATTTTTGAAATATATTTATCGGCCGTTACTCGTTCCATTTCTTTGCATAGTAAAAATATTTCCATAGCATCCTTTCGAAAATCATGATGTAGTTTGTACTCTTTTTACATAAAATTATGGATATTGTTTTAGGGAGCGGGGTATTTCATTTCCTTGATCACTTTTTTTCGTTTCTTTGACTATTTTCAACGTTTCGTATTTGTTTGATCTTTTAATTTCTTTCAAGTGCGCTTAATAATATAATTAAATAATTAAATAAAATAAAATTGTTCTAAAAGACCGTCTGATGAAAGCAAAAACAATTTTATTTTAAAGTTATTTATTACACGTTTTCTCATAACCAATGCCGTTGAACTGCTATTTTTGTTTTTCATTTTTCTAGTAGAAAATTGTAATATTTTACGTATTTTTAACGTATTTTTTTAGGAATTTTTATCCATAACATGCGTAGTAATAAGCTCGTTTATTTTTATTCTTAGTAATGGCAATGAGTTATTGAGTACCTGGTGTCAATAACTTCGTTGTTATTGGAATCTGTTCTGTTCCAGTTACTATAATTTTTTCCTGAAAAAATGTGCTACGCCATAAATTTATTGTGCGCATTTCATTAAACATTAGACAGTTACCATTCTTTGGCAACTTCGTCGACCAGGAAGGTTGAGAACAGGAGAGCTCCAAGCATTTATCACGGACTTATTCAGCTTTAACTACTGCAGTAAGTAGTCTGCAATTAAATACTATTGAAGTCAAATTGAAGAGGACATGGATCAAAAGGATTTAAATCTTGGAATAAGTATTAATATTATTATTTTTCTTTTTCCTTTTTTCTAACTGGAACTATATCAGAATCAATACCGTAATAACGTGTTGTTTTCAAATTTCTGTCACGATCAAAAACAGGGTGGCCAATCCAAAAGATCTTGCGGGCCACTTTGGAAATGCATCCTAACTCCATGGGCCTGCATATAAAATTATATATCCCCCATATTAGATTTAGACCCACTATAGCATTTCTTGGAGTGAAAAAAATTGAAACATAATGAGTTATTATTATTGTGTTTACTACTATTCTTACATGTAAACATAGATTCTATAATAATAATGGTACTAAACGCACATTGTAAAAGAAATATATAGCATTAAAAATGAGATATAAAATATGTAAATATATAAATGCAATAAAAAATCGAATCATTAAAACATATTTATATTACTAGTGCGATAATTGTTTCTCCACTCTTTTTCTCTCTCTTAGCTTAACGTGTGCACGAGATGACCGTAGAGCGACAAGCCAGACCACTTTCACTTAGCTTTTGCTAATCAATGAGCGCGCCTCATGAGTTCGCAGAATATAATTTAATTATTCTGCGAATTCATAACTGTAAAAACAGTTATAAATGCAGGCAATATCTGTCACACAATATATTCGCAAGAATATTATTTTAAAATCAAAGTTAATTTTTTTCTCATAATTTCAACAGTTAATTTTTAAATCTATGGATGTGCACATAATGTAATTTTTGTAATACATTGGTTTTCACTACTTTTCAATTATAAAATAAATATATATTTGTAAAAGTGTAATAAATCTCACGGGCCGAAAAATATTCAAGGCAGGCCGCGTGGTGGCCACCCCTGATTTAAGATCATTAACAACTATAATGGCAGATATGTATCAGTTTCAGCTCTATCCAGGATGCATCAAGGCAGATGGATGATACAATGCATCGACATTTTGTCAATGCTATTCGGAAGAAATACTACTTTCTATAACGAAACGGAAGAATTTTTCGGTTTGAGCATTTAACGTGCCTACTCCCATCATACACATGCATGCTATCGGTTCGGCATTATTTGTAAAGCCTTGAAACAAGCTCCCTTAATTCAGACCCTCAACGCTCTACACAACTTCGACCCAAATCAAATAACGATACAAATTGTATAAAAAGAGAGAACTTAAAGAAATTTCAACGAATATTTTATTGTACTTGGCTATGATTCTCTTGAAATTCTGTTTATATTTTTCTACAAATATTTCTAATTTCGCCCAGTCTTTTAAATTTTAAAACTACGCGATTCTGGTTTTAAAACCTTATATTCATACTCGATTAATAGATTTATCCATTAAAAATATCATGTTATAATTTATCATGGTTTATTCATCACCTGTCTGAGTGATAAATACAATCAACGAGTTAAGGAGTTGACTATAGTGAACCAATTAACGAGTTGACTATGAACGAGTTAAACAAAAGTTAGTGAAGTTTAAAATTGAGGGCAAGAAAATCCAGAAATTTTGATCTGAAAATAAATTAATATGAAAACAGTTTTGAACTTTCTTGAATTTTAAAATTTGAACAAAACTATTGAACAAATTGAATAATATAGCTCAAAGAATGATCTATAATTATTTTTCCTACTTATAAATTATTATTAAATAATTTATAAGTAATTATTTATAAATTATTATAAAACCTAGTCGCTGTTTTCAGAAGCGAGAAAATTCGATGGGGTTTGTGGCAATATGTGTTATGAAGCTTCTCACAAAAAGAGAGTCAGGCTGCCCAATGGGAATTTTTCGGGTTTTCTACCATACTACATACAAATGTGAAAGAGTTACGTCTAAAAGTTGACCAGGAAGACACAGTCCTCCTCCTCTTATCAACCGTCGGTGGGTTGTTCGTAGAATACATAAATGGTAAATTAGGTTCACTAATGTTCAACAATCAAAATAAGTCTACAGATTGGCTATCAAGCAACCCATTGCCTTTCTAAGGGACTGTAAACTGCTCTCTATTCGACCTTATTGAAGTGACCACAATTAAAATCAAATTATAAGGATAACTTAATAACTTAACGTTGACTTAAACGGATTATAAGCTATAGATTCGAACCCAAGTCTTGTTGGACGGTAGTTGTCAACGTTATCATTACTCTACGGTTACAATTCTCTTTGCCAATTCAGTAAACTATTTATATCTAATTTACTATCTGCATATGTTTGGTATTATATGCTTAGGTAGTGTGTTTTTTTATTTATTATTATTATTTTTTGTGAGTCGCGTATTAACAATCAATATATTTTCTGTATTCTGCCTCTACTGAAGCATTTACTTTTACTTATGCCACAAATATCCAATTACATTTCGGCGAAGCAACACCAGTATTTTCATTGACAAGCTTTTAATAATAAAGATTTAATTATCTTATATTCTTTAATGTGTATTTATTAGCATTTAATGTGGGTAGGAAAAAGCATACTTAGACTCTTATATAAATAATAATAATAATTCTCAATTAATACTTACTTTTATTATTACTCTTATATTACAGCATCAAATTTTTAGTTAATTGATTTTAATATAAGTTAATTACCTAGATTTTATTTTACGCACTCAAAAAATATTTTTCTTAAAAGGGGCCCTTGACCTACATTTTAATCACAAAGGGGCCCACAGAACAAAAGGTTAAGAATACCTGTTCTAAATTTTTGATTTGTTTTGTGAAGCTAAGTAATGTCAAGTTAGACATGTATATGACTCAAATTAGGGTAAATGAGTTTCCAAACTTGGGAAAATATATATATTATAATCGGTATTCAAAATTCTAAATCCCTGTATAATAATTAAATTTGTCTCTACTAATTATTATTATTATTATTATTTTTTTTTTTTTGCTAGTTTTTGGAATTATTTGCAAATTTATTTTATAACTTACAAAAAAATTTTTTTTTTTGATTCTTAGACATTTAATGAAGAGTAGTAAGATTTAATCAAGATATGATAATTAGTGCCCTAATGTGGTGCTAACGAACTGAAATCAGATGAATTGATAAAAAGAGTTTCAGTTTTTTTTTTTTTTCGATTCATATCTATCAGAAACAGTTTGAAAATATTTCTAATCATTGCTATTGAACGATAGAAAGTTCGTTTATATCAAAAGCTAAGTGATTTTGTTTTAAATTCTTTTTTTCTTTATCACCTCTGCTATTATCTATTCTAATTTTAACAAGATTATCAGCGTTCCCTTGTCGTCAAGTGGGTATAGAACTGTTGTTTTTAAGCAGTGTGGTTCATACAAAACTCGTATGTAAATATCGTCCGGACCTACAGTTTAAAGTGGATTCCGAACCACTACAAATATCCTTGTTACCGTCGGGACTCGAACCCGAAACCTGGGTAAATATCATAAGATTTACCATCCATAATGGCTAACGTATTTTAAAATTATCTTTGGAGCCTGATAGAAGAGTGACTGGCGCTCTATGCAAAAGGTTTTGGGTTTGAGTTCCGGCGGTGACATAAATGTTTGCAGTGGTTCGAAATACACCTTAAATCGTAGTTCCCGGTCTAATATGACTGTAGAGGCGTTCGACGTAGGGCTAGTAAAACTTCCCCGTAAAAGAAAACATCTCAGTCCTGACATCTACCAGTAGGCAGACGGCCTTGGCCCACCATGGGGATGTTGCGCCAATGAAGAAAAAGAAGAAATATATATATATATATATATATATATATATATATATCTCTGATTCTCCTGTCTGCTGTCATGGCATTAAGAAAATTATTACAGCTAGATTTAAGGCCCGTCATCCAACTCTGAAGGTGAGAAGACTTGAGGTTCTTATTGGCTAATCCCATTCCTCGCCACCTGACTAGACTTGTCGGTGTCGCCAATTTCAGGAAACACCGGCAGGTCTAAGCAGTCTATACACCGACAGGTCTGGACATGTCTATCTTAGGAAACACCTTTACAGATTTGGACTTTCAGACTCTCCAACTTGTCAACTTTGCTTGACTAATTCTGACATGAATGGGGACCATTTGAACTACGGTACTGGACTTACTGACGTAGTGGTTGTCAATACTGAAAAGACTATAATTGGTTGTGTAATTCTGAATTGTAATGGAAAATAATATTTTTATCAGCTCTCTCTAGTTGTAATTCTATTCATCCTATATTTTCCAATTTTTTTCTCATATATATATATATATATATATACTGAGCAAGCCATATTTCTCTTACAATATCATCCTCAATGCAATCATCCAGATAGTAGTGCATGGCAGCTAACGCTGCCAATATACTTGTTAAAAGACAAATTGTGAATTGTTTTGGACTGCCCGTCATAGACTGTTGGCGGTCATACTTAGATCTGACGTAGGATAAATATATATATAAATACATACATATATATATATGAATATCTTAGTTCATTCTTCTAATTACACGTAAAAAGCTGATAATGCATACGAAAGATGATGTAATTGCATTGAAATTTAAATCACGAACAATCGAAACGCCTGAATGATAATTACATTAGCTTAAAGCAAAACGCCTTGCATTACATAAGTTTTAGAAAAATAATTTTGTTTGGGTGCTCTAGCATACTAATTAATAAGTTAAACCTTAACTTGATGCAAATGTTTGGAAATGAGCTGTTATACTTGAGATACTTATATAGATATCAAAAATTATAAATTCAGTACACAATGAATAATTTTCCTGTCATTATCCTTATAGATTCTTAAAAACTAATATAATTATTAGTCATGGATTTTTATTTTTTTTTTTGTTTAAAAATATTTTATAAAGAGATATTTCAATGTCGTAGTAATATTTACAGATTATTTCTTTTGTAACTTCAATATAAAACGTTGTTTATTTGAATGATGCAATCAATCCTTCAGTGTGCGAAATGACAAACTTAAAACAAAGACGTGGACTTTCTGATGAAATTCTTACATCAGATTGCATCCCTTAGATTACATTTTGCACATTCGGTCATTTAAAGTGACTTTTTTTCCGCTATCAGTTTTTTTCTTTAATCAGAATAATACTTAATTTCATCAGTGTGGTTAAAAACTGATTTAAAAATATATTACGATGATGAAATGTGATTTCATTTGGAGTAACAAAGGTGGTCTTAAGTGACGTAGCAATGAAAGTCTTTTGACAAGCAATCATCCTACTAAGATTAATTTTTTTAATCTTTAATGCAAGATCATATTTTTTAATAAATTTCAATATTTTTATACCTAATATATCATAAGTCTCTGGCGCTCGGTACCACAGGTTTCGGGTTCGTGTCCCGGCGGTGCCCTGGATGTTTGTAGTGGTACGGAATCCACTTTAAACCGTATGTCATGGGGTAATATGACCGTAGAGCGTTGCGGAGGTATTGTTACTCCGCGTCCGTAGCTATCTTCAACTGGCGCTGGGTACTACAGGTTTCGGGTTTGAGTCCTGGCGGTGCCATGGATGTTTGTAGTGGTTCGGAATCCACTTTAGGGCCCGGTCTAATACGACCGTAGAGCGTTGCAGAGGTATTGTTACTCCGCGTCCGTAGCTTATCTTCAACTGGCGCTCGGTATCACAGTTTTCGGGTTCGAGTCCCGGCGGTGCCATCGATGTTTGTAGTGATTCAGAATCGACTTTAAGCCGTAGGTCCCGGTCTCATATGACTGTTGAGTGTTGGGCGTAGAGCTGACAACACAACCCGTAAAAAGAAAAACATCTCTCGTCTCGAAATCTACCAGTAGGTAGACGGCCTTAGCCCACACTGGGCTGTTGAGTCAATGATGATGATATCTCAAGTTATATATTTATTTAACGTTTGAAATAATATTTTTTATTAAAAAAAATATATCATTTTTACTTTTGAACCGATATCTGGAGAGCAATAAAATCAAGTGTCAGGTTCTGAATACAATGTTTTAAGAATCCTACATGAAATGCAATTTTTAAGAATAAAATGTTGTTTTATTTTGAATAATGCAATCAGTCCTTTAGTGTGCGTAGTGACAAACTTAAATCGTAGACGTGGACATTCTGATGAAATTCTTACATCAGATTACGTTTTGTCCATTCGTAATCACATTCGTTTTGCACATTAAAAGTGACTTTTTCTCGCTATCAATTTTTTCCTTAAATCAGAATAAATCTTAATTTCATCAGTTTCGTTAAAAACTGATTTAAAAATACAATAAGATGATGAAATGATATATCATTTGGGGTAACAAGGTGGTCTTACGTGACGTTGCAATGACTTGTCTTCTGGCAGGCAATCACTCTAATAACAAAGCTTTTCTAACCGCAAACATCCGCTTTGTTTAGAAATTTCTCCTGCAATAAATTCCTCGAACATGATATTGCAGAATTTTTCAACTCGTGCTTCACGACTTATTGGAATTAAAAATTGGTTACCAAAATCAATAAAATCACCTAATTTATAAAGAACAACGATGTTTTTAATTCTATTTCCTCGAAAGCTGTTTCATTTCATAAATTTTTTCGAGTAATGTTGTACGATGAAAAGTTAAACAATGGTGAGAAATTTATTTCATCATTACCTTTTAAATCTTTTTTGCAATTTCATATTTCTAAATATCTTTTAATGTTTTTATGTCTAATATATCGTAAGTTATAAGTACTTTTAACAATTGAAGTAATATGTTGTTGTAAAAAATGCATCATTTTTACGTTTGAAATGATATTTAAAAAATACTACTTTGATGAATATTTTCGAGTAATATTGTACAATGAAAAGTTAAATAATGATGAAGAATTTTTTTTTTATGCAAGATCATATTTATAAATAAATATTTTTACCTAATATTTAAGTTATGCATTTATTTAACGATTGAAATAATATTTTGTGGTAAAAAAATATCATTTTTAGTTTTTAATGGTAAATGGAGGGTAATAACTTTAAGTGACAGAATCTGAATACAATGTTTTGAAAATCCTACGAATGAAAGTTTTTTATGAATATTAATAAAATCATTCAAATTATAAAAACTACAATGTTTTTGATTTTTTTTTTCCCTGTAAAGCTGTTTCATTTCGTTCGTTTAACAGAATATGATATGCTGTCTTTACAAATATTATTTTGATAAGCATTTTTTGAGTAATATTGTACGATGAAAACTTAAACAATGGTGAGAAATTTATTGCATCATTAATTTTTAATCGTTTTTGCAAGATCATTTTTTAAAAATAATTTTTAATGTTTTATACCTACTCTATCGTAAGTTATATATTTATTTAACGATTGAAGTAATATTTTGTGGTAAAAAATATATCATTATTACTTTTGAAATGATGTCTGGCGAATTTAAAAATATTATTTTGATAAATATTTTCGAGAAATATTGTATGATGAAAAATTAAACAGTGGTGAGAAATTTATTGCATCATCATTAACTTTTTAATGTTTTTTGCGTAAGTTATATATTTAAAATGCAATGCTATTTTTTAAATAAATATTTTTACCTAGTAACATCAAAATATCGAATACAATGTTTTAACAATTATATACGTTTTTTGAATATCAATTTAACTATTCTTTTTTTGGAAAGCTGTTTTAATGTCTTTAAGAATATTATTTTGATAAATTTTTGTACGATGAAAAGTTAAACAATGGTAAAAAAATATCATTTTTATTTTTATACCTTTTTAAGTCATATATTTTATTTAACGATTGATATCTGGAGGGCAATAACATCAAATGACAGGATCTGAATACAATGTTTTTAACAATCCTACATGAAATGCAACGTTTTATGAATATCAATAAAATCATCCAAACACTAAAAAACAATAATATTTTTAATTCTTTTTCCTGGAAAGCTGTTTTATTTGGTTCGTTCAACAGAATATGATACGCTGTCTTTAAGAATATTATTTTGATAAATTTTTCGACTAATATTGTACGATGAAAAGTTAAACAATGGTGAGAAATTTATTGCGTCATTGATTTTTTAATCTTTTTTTGCAAGATCATATATTTTAAATAAATTTTAATATTTTTATACCTAATATATCGTAAGTCATATATTTATTTAACGATTGAAATAATATTTTGTAGTAAAAAATATATCATTTTTACTTTTGAATTGATATCTGGGGAGCAATAACGTCAAATGACAGGATCTGAATACAATGTTTTAAGAATACTACATGAAAGGCAATTTTTTTTTTAGGCTACGTTTGGGTAAAAAAATATTAGTAGCTGCTTTGAAAACCTGCCTTTTGAATGTTTTCCGGGTTTTCTATCACATGACTCGTAAATGCTGGCAAATTACCTCTGAAAGTCCTATCATCATCGCCCATTGATAGGTAGTTCGAGGCCTAAATGGACACGAGATCCATGATACAAAATAAATAAGTAAATAAATAATTTCAAATAATTAATGACCATTTTTTCGTAAATAATAAATAATTAAATGCATTTTCTTCTTTAAAATTAAATAATTTTTTGATACTCAGCATGACTAGGCGTTCTAAGGCCTGTACTGCATCGTCCGGGAGACATACTCCATATTAACCATCATACTAACCATGTTATACTGTTTTTGTAAATAAGTTCTTTTTGAAATTTGCTCCAGGGAGTAAAAATCGCAATTTTTATTAATTATGTCAAACATATAGCATCTTTTTGCTCTTTATCTTTTGATTAATAAATAGACTTTACAATAAGTCAAATTTGTTTTGCTTCTGTCTCTTTCTTTGCCTGAACTTCATTATCCTTAATTTATGGACATGAGTGTAATAATATAATTAAATAATTAAATAAAATAAAATTGTTCTAAAAGACCCTCTGATGAAAGCAAAAAAAAATTTTATTTTAAAGTGAAAATGTGATTTTTCCCAGGGAAAAAAAAAAAAAATCGTTTAAATTTTTTTTTTTTTTTTTTTTTTTGCGTAATTTCACAAATTAATTGCATTATTTTGAAGATAAGACATAAATTAGATGAACTAGTTCATATTCATGTATTCTTCGAAAAACGAAATAAAAATCTCTTCATAAAAATACAAATTAATTTATATAATAAATACAATCATTTAAAATGAATGTCCATTCTGACAGTGAAGGTCTACTCAAGATCATAAATTTATTACACGTGTTCTCATAACCAATGTCGTTGAACTGCTATTTTTGTTTTTCATTTTTCTAGTAGAAAATTGTAATATTTTAAAATAAACATTAACGTATTTTTTAGGAATTTTTATCCATACATGCTGTAGTAATAAGCTCGTTTTTTTTTTTTATTCTTAGTGATGGCAATGAGTTATTGAGTACCTGGTGTCAATAACTTCGTTGTTATTGGAATCTGTTCTGTTCCAGTTACTATAATTTTTCCCTGAAAAAATGTGCTACGCCATAAATTTATTACGCGCATTTCATTAAACATTAGACAGTTACCATTCTTTGGCAACTTCGTCGACCAGGAAGGTTGAGAACAGGAGAGCTCCAAGCATTTATCACGGACTTATTCAGCTTTAACTACTGCAGTAAGTAGTTTGCAATTAAATACTATTGAAGTCAAATTGAAGAGGACATGGATCAAAAGGATTTAAATCTTGGAATAAGTATTAATATTATTATTTTTTTCTTTTTCCTTTTTTTCTAACTGGATCTATATCAGAATCAATACCGTAATAACGTGTTGTTTTCAAATTTCTGTCACGATCAAAAACAGGGGTGGCCAATCCAAAAGATCTTGCGGGCCACTTTGGAAATGCATCCTAACTCCGCGGGCCGCATATAAAATTATATATCCCCATATTAGATTTAGACCCACTATAGCATTTCTTGGAGTGAAAAAGATTGAGTAATATGACCGTAGAGCGTTGCGGAGGTAGTGTTACTCCGCGTCCGTAGCTTATCTTCAACTGGCGGACGGTATCACAGGTTTGGGGTTCGAGTCCCGGCTGTGCCATCGATGTTTGTAGTGATTCAGAATCCACTTTAAGCCGTAGGTCCTGGTCTCATATGACTGTTGAGCGTAGAGCTGACAACACAACCCGTAAAAAGAAAAACATCTCTCGTCTCGAAATCTACCAGTAGGTAGACGGCCTTGGCCCACACTGGGCTGTTGAGTCAATGATGATGATGATATCTTAAGTTATATATTTATTTAACGTTTGAAATAATATTTTTTATTAAAAAATATATCATTTTTACTTTTGAACTGATATCTGGAGAGCAATAAAATCAAGTGTCAGGTTCTGAATACAATGTTTTAAGAATCCTACATGAAATGCAATTTTTTATGAATAAAACGTTATTTTATTTTGAATGATGCAATCAGTCCTTTAGTGTGCGTAGTGACAAACTTAAATCGTAGACGTGGACTTTCTGATGAAATTCTAACATCAGATTACGTTTTGTCCATTCGTAATCACATTTGTTTTGCACATTAAAGTGACTTTTTCTCGCTATCAGTTTTTCCTTAAATCAGAATAATACTTAATTTCATCAGTTTTGTTAAAAACTGATTTAAAAATACAATAAGATGATGAAATGATACATCATTTGGGGTAACAAGGTGGTCTTACGTGACGTTGCAATGACTTGTCTTCTGGCAGGCAATCACTCTAATAACAAAGCTTTTCTAACCGCAAACATCCGCTTTGTTTTGAAGTTTCTCCTGCAATAAATTCCTCGAACATGATATTGCAGAATTTTTCAACTCGTGGTTTATGACTTATTGGAATTAAAAATGGGTTAACAAAATCAATAAAATCACCTAATTTATAAAGAACAACGATGTTTTTAATTCTATTTCCTCGAAAGCTGTTTCATTTCATAAATTTTTTCGAGTAATATTGTACGATGAAAAGTTAAACAATGGTGAAAATTTATTTCATCATTACCTTTTAAATCTTTTTGCAATTTTTATATTTCTAAATATCTTTTAATGTTTTTATGTCTAAAAAATATCGTAAGTTATAAGTACTTTTAACAATTGAAGTAATATGTTGTTGTAAAAAATGCATCATTTTTACGTTTGAAATGATATTTAAAAAATACTACTTTGATGAATATTTTCGAGTAATATTGTACAATGAAAAGTTAAATAATGATGAAGAATTTTTTTTTTTATGCAAGATCATATTTTTTAATAAATATTTTTACCTAATATTTATGCATTTATTTAACGATTGAAATAATATTTTGTGGTAAAAAAAATATCATTTTTAGTTTTTAATTGATAAATGGAGGGTAATATCTTTAAGTGACAGAATCTGAATACAATGTTTTAAAAATCCTACATGAAATGAAAGTTTTTATGAATATCAATAAAATCATTCAAATTATAAAAAAAGGCAATGTTTTTGATTTTTTTTTTCCCTGTAAAGCTGTTTCATTTCGTTCGTTTAACAGAATATGATATGCTGTCTTTACAAAATATTATTTTAATAAGTATTTTCGAGTAATATTGTACGATGAAAAATTTAAACAATGGTGAGAAATTTATTGCATCATTAATTTTTAATTGTTTTTGCAAGATCATTTTTTGAAAATAATTTTTAATGTTTTATACCTACTCTATCGTAAGTTATATATTTATTTAACGATTGAAGTAATATTTTGTGGTAAAAAATATATCATTATTACTTTTGAAATGATGTCTGGCGAATTTAAAAATATTATTTTGATAAATATTTTCGAGAAATATTGCATGATGAAAATTAAACAATGGTGAGAAATTTATTGCATCATTAACTTTTAATCTTTTTTGCAAAATATATTTTTAATAAATATTTTTACCTGGTATATCGTAAGTTATATATTTATTTAACTATTTCAATGCCATTTTGTAGTAAAAAAATATCATTTTTCCTTTTTAATTGATATCTGAGGGCAATAACATCAAAATGACAGGATCTGAATACAATGTTTTAACAATCCTACATGAAATGCAACGTTTTATGAATATCAATAAAATCATCCAAACACTAAAAACAATAATATTTTTAATTCTTTTTCCTGGAAAGCTGTTTTATTTGGTTCGTTCAACAGAATATGATACGCTGTCTTTAAGAATATTTTTTGATAAATTTTTTCGACTAATATTGTACGATGAAAAGTTAAACAATGGTGAGAAATTTATTGCGTCATTGACTTTTTAATCTTTTTTGCAAGATCATATATTTTAAATAAATTTTAATATTTTATACCTAATATATCGTAAGTCATTTATTTATTTAACGATTGAAATAATATTTTGTAGTAAAAAATATATCATTTTTACTTTTGAATTGATATCTGGGGAGCAATAACGTCAAATGACAGGATTTGAATACAATGTTTTAAGAATACTACATGAAAGGCAATTTTTTAGGCTACGTTTGGGTAAAAAATAATAGTAGCTGCTTTGAAAACCTGCCTTTTGAATGTTTTCCGGGTTTTCTATCACATGACTCGCAAATGCTGGCAAATTACCTCTGAAAGTCCTATCATCATCGCCCATTGATAGGTAGTTCGAGGCCTAAATGGAACACGAGATCCATGATACAAAAATAAATAAGTAAATAAATAATTTCAAATAATTAATGACCATTTTTTTGTAAATAATAAATAATTAAATGCTTTTTCCTTTTTAAAATTAAATAATTTATTATCGCGCACTGGACTACAGATTTTTGAGATTTACAAGCTTTCACTTATAGTGGAGTTATTTCACAGTGTCTTAAGATGTTCCTAGTACTGAATCCTATAATCCATGAATTTAATCCTACAAACCACAGAAATTAGGAGGTGCATGAGCTTAGATGAGAAAGTCATTATCTTTCTTTTTATTATCTTCAAATTAGTCCGATTCGTGGCTCAGTGGCAACGCGTGCCACTGGTGAGCATTAGGGTGCAGGTTCAATCCGCTAGCAGTTTTTATTGCAGACACTGTTTCAAAAGACGAGGATACTGATGGCGTTTTGATGTTCAGCATCTTGTCTCATGAGTCGGACTACCTGGTGCGAGTTTTCTCCGGGTTTTCTCCCATAGGATATGCAAATGCGCGCTAGATTCCCTAAAAGTCTTCCCGGAAGGCACTGCCCTCCTTCTTCAGCGAGGCGGAGCCAAGTCAGACTTCTACCTATGGATGCTCCCCTCACAACAGAAGCTGCCCCCCCGTTCCCTCCTTCCATGAGAACGCAAGGGTTCAGCGACTTGGTCTAGATGTTGTTATCTGCCAAATGCGATATATAAAAAAAAAAAAAAATCCTCAAATTAAATTTGAAATTTTTCATGCAGCAAATTATTATAGCTTTAGTTGTGATTACAAATAGAAATAACAGCTCGTTTTTCTATCACATACTAACTGCCTATTTTTCCTTTTCGAAATTGGAAACCAAGTTTAATAATCCTCAATATAAGCGATGTATTGAAATGATAATTCTCTTCCTTCTCTCCTAAATAGAAGTTAAGATTTAAATGATAATAAATCTAACCGAAGCATACTCTACTTGATGTAATTCACTTAATTCACGAATGTAGACTGACTAGTGTCACTGCGCGCTGCAATAATTTGACTTTATTGAAGCATTACTTAATTTAAAAAAAGAGTTAAAAATAAATAAATTCGCTCACTGCTTCACAATTCCTTTGTGTTCTGTGAAATGTTATACACTTTTAGCTAAAGCTCTTTTGCTAGAGAAATATTAATTGAGGAAACTTTTATTTTAGGGAAAATAAAAAGTTGCTGTTTTTCCCTCTCAATTCATTAACCGAAATAATACGTTTTATTTATGATTTAAATGTAGTATCACTGTTATTTATTTAGATCAGTGGTGCGCCTTAAAAGATTTCCGGGTGCACTCTGTGGTATTTCAGAGATATATGTGATCACACATAAAAAGATCACATATAAAATATATAGATTATAATAAAAATACAAATACATATAAAATATATTGATCATATAAATATACAGATAATAGAAATCACATTAAAAAAATATATTTACTGTTTTTCTTGTCAGTTTTCATTACAAAACAACTAACCTTTCTGGGTGGGGATTGATGGCCAAGTGGCTAGCGCTGTGGCTCGCGGTGCCACAGGTTTCGAGTTCGAACCGCCGGCTGTGCCATGGATGATTGGTTCGAAATCCATTTTAAGTCCTGCCTAATATGACTGTTGGGCGTAGGGTTGACAACCCTATCCAATAAAAAGAAAGCATCCCCTGTCTCGAAGACAGACGCTCTTGGCCCATCATGGTGCTGTTCCGCAAATGAAGAATCTTCTTGGACGTATTTTCTTCATCTTCTTTCTCATGGCCTGGTGACCAAATAGCTAGCGCTCTGGTGTTTGGCATCCCAGGCTTCAGGTTCAAATCCCTGGCGGTGGCATGTTAGTGGTTCGAATCCACTTAAACTGCAGTTCCCGGTATAATTAGTTTAAAGAGTGAAATATTACTATAAAACGACAAACTAAATCTTTTTCTCATAAAAATACCCAAATAGTAATGATGTGCCAAGAGCGATAACTTCCATGGTTGGCTATTAGAAGCGCTAGCGTCTATGTGATTTTTATTGTTACAAAAATTTCCATTGTAGCCACTGAGACCACGCCGTCTGTAATTAGTAGTCTGTAAAATTAACCATCTGGATATAAAACTGTGAGGTATTAGTAACTGTATATTTCTGAAGAAATTTATATACAATTATCTGTAGGTTTTTAAATGCCCACCGATTTCAAAAATTTTGAGAACCACTGATTTATATTGATACAAAATGCAGTTTGAATATGTCCGTAAGCAAAGAAAAACAAAACCACTAGAGCTGTTGTTTTGGATTTTTAATAGTTATGTTTATGCTTAGTTATATTTTGTCCAGAAAAAAAATATGTGCCCACATATAAAAATAAATATAGTTACTCTTTTTATTGTCAGTTTTCTCATTCAAAGACAGGTTTCATTACAAAAAAACTAAACTTTCTGGATGCATTTTCTTCTTTTTTTTTTTTTCCATAAAAATTTCCAATTTTTTTGTATTAAAAATCGCCAAACAGCAATTATGCGCCATAGAAGGTTTCCGAGAAACTAGAAGCTATAACTTCCATGGTTGGCCTACTTGAAGAGCTAGTGTCTATATGACTTTCCATTACAAAAATTTTCATTGTAGTCTCTGAGACCACGCCGTCTGCACTTAGTAGTTTGTAAAATTGACCATCTGGATGTAAAACTGTGAGGTATTAGTAACGGATGTGTATTTCCCAAAAAATTTGTATATAGTGCACCTACAATTATTTGTAGGTTTTTAAATACGCACCGACTTTAAAAAGTTTGAGAGTCACATATTTAGAGCGACGCAAAATGTTGTTTGAATATGTTCGTAAGCACGAGAAAAAAAAAAAAAAAAAAAAAAAAACATTTATAAAAATAAGTTATAAAAAGAAAATAAGTTCGTAAAACAAACTACTAGAGCTTTTATTTGGGGTTTTTAATAGTTTATTTTTGCTTTTTCTAAAGCAAATGAACGAATACTATTGTGTGATTTGAAAGTGTCTTTTTTTTACGAATCATATATATTCTGCTTTCGCTTTCTGAGTTTTTATTAAATTTAATTTTTTGTAACAAGGCGCATAAAGTGGAGAATATTTTTGTGTTACATTGTATTTTTTACATAAACGGTATTGGGTAATGCACTTAACAGATTGTTAAGTTTATTTGTCATCATTAAACTTATTTATGAATCTCTTAAAAGACATCAATTTTCCCAATCTTCCTACTGTAGATTATATCCTCACAAATAGACATCAGAATAGTTGTCAAGTCGCTAAAGGTGAATATTTTAAGTACAGGTTCTGCCCTGATAACGTTGGACAGTCGTTGTTGTGGTTTATTGTAAAGCTTCTCCCATATGATTGTTGATCCCTGAGTTTTCAACAATGATTCTTTGTTTCACTTTTGCAAAGTATTCATTATGCTAGTAATGTGACTCAAATCTTTGCCCTAATTGCAAACTAATTCTAAGTTCAAGTAAATCATCATTGAAGATTAAAGGTGTATTTAAAGTCCAAAACAATTTGGCGACATGTTATAGTCAATTCTATTACAGATAACCGGAAAAAAAAAAAATTTAAGACAGATGGGTAGTTCAAACGAAGTTAGAGGAAAATTGAGCGCAAATACATTTGCAACAATAATTGGGCCCTTATAAAAATTTCCGAAGAAACCACAAAAACGTTATAAAAACACGAAGAGAAAAGATATGCCTACTGAGAAAGAAAGAAAAAAACAATGTCTTTAAATGTTGACCAAATGAGCTCAAATCAGAATGGCAGATATTTAGTTTGTTTTATCCCTCTACGGTCATTTTGTGCACACTTTAGGCTAATTAGACCGGGACCTACGGTTTAACATGGTTTCAGACTCACTAACAAGCATTCATGCCACCGCCAGGATTAGAACGCAAAGCCTGTAGTACCAAAGGCCAGAGCGCTAGCCAATTGGCCATCAGACCGCTATGGCATGTGCACAGGAAATTCGATGTTACCCATTGTGTACTATGGAAGGTCTGCTATACTTCCCAACTTCGGTTACTACAGTTTAAGGGGGCATAAGGGGGTCACACCCTCTTCCTCGAGCTCAGTGGAAGGATTTATCATGCCTATGCTTGCATAGACACGGTTTTCGAGTTGGTATTGATTGACGGTTTTCAAACCAATCTCTTTTACAGTTTGGTTCGAATCCTGGCGGGAGCAAGGATGTTTGCTAGTGGTTCGGAATTCACTTTAATCTGTAGGTCCCGGTCTGTTTAGCCCTCCTGTGCACAAGATGTAGTAGCTACAAACAAAACCAATTTAGAGTTCGAATTCAGTTCGTATTCACTAGGAATAGCAAACTGAAGAAAGAATTTAAATTTTCTAGTTGAGAAAAAGTCAAAAATATATGGGAGGAAAAAAAAAAATCAGGATTAATACTACTTTTAATAAAATTTAAAATTTTCGTGTAATATAAAGATGTGTATGTTTATAATGTGTAGAACAAAATAAGCAGAGCTGACGTTTTAATTGACATTCGAACTATATTTGTCTAAAAAAGATGCATTTCTTTTGAAGAAATGAATTAGCCTACTCTTTTTGTATTAAATAAATAAATATTTTTAAAATTATGTATTCACTACAATTTCAACATCTCAAAATACTTTTGAGCATAGATTTGCTTTTGTAAATAATGAACAGCAATAATATGAATAAAGTTCTGAAATAACCAAGACGTGGATCTGCATCATGCTGCAGTGAAGCATAATTTTTAGAGTTAAAACATTTTTTAATTGATATAAAACCGTTAATTCTCACATAATTTTATTGCTATTCACGTTTAAACAAAAATAATAGTGCGATAGACTTAAATTCGCCAATCAGAAAGTAATGCATGATCTCTGGACATTATTCATTTTAATCTTCCCCATATCGACATGATTATTGGTGGGAGTTTTTAGTTTTCTCCACAGGAAATACTCCAAGAAAAATTTACTCATGTTCCTGGTTAGGTAGGTTCTTGGTGTAGACTCCGGAATATCTAATGTTCTAGAGCAGTTATAAGTATTTTAGTGTAGTTATAAGGGTTCTAGTGCAGTTATAAGTGTCCTATTGCGACTTTAACAAAGAAATCATAATCACTTAAAGTTGAGTAACTTAATCAGTAATTAAACTTGCACACATCAACACTACAGAATTCTAAAAGTGCATACAATTACAATTTATCAATCGAAATGTTACTTTTATCAACTCATATAGATTATTTAAGCAATTGTTAAGTACTAATGAAACATAGAGTTCTATTTCCATTTTTAGTATCCTTGATTACTAAAATTCAAATTTAGTATTACCATCAATAAAAAGAAACATTCCTCATTCAAGGGACAATGCATATTCTTTTTTATTCTTTCTCTTACATAATATGCATTTTTAAGTTACTTCGGGTAACATTTTAATCCATCTACATAAACTATGAACATTTTCTATCACTTTGGCCGGAGACTGCATAATGACATGGAAATAAAGAATTGCCAAACGATTTTCGACGCGCGCAAGGCAATAAATAAAACTGTGGAACAATTTTTCACCCTTGGCCTTGATCTTGAAAACACCAACGCAGACTTTTCACGTAACAGTACAGCTACCACCACTTTCGTCCCAAAGGGTGAATTAGCTAAATCATTACAAACCAGAAGGGGGAAGGAGTTTTTTATTTGGCAACTTCCGCTCTGTCTCATCATCCTTTTCCTCCCTCCACCCCGAAAAATTTGTTACAATCGAACGTTTTTTTTTTTTAAATTATTCTTCTATATATATATTTTGGAACAGAAATTTGAGGCATAGTAATGCAAATTTTCGAATCATTTAAATTATTCAAATGTTGGTTGTTAAATTAATGCCTTATATAGGATTTGTTTTGCATATCACTGAAAGTGAACACGTAAAAATAATAAACATTAAGATTTTTTTTTTTCCTTTTGTAGGAGCATTACACGTAAAGTGTCATGACCAAAAATTAATAAATCGGAAATGTTAAGTCAAATCCAAAAACAATAAATAACGCTCGTGTAAAAACGTACAACTCTAATAAAAAACACTAACGTGTAATAACCAAACGCTAAGCTAACATATAACGCTAATTATAACGTATAATCGTATAACGCTAATTGTGCAAAAGTTAAGTCAATTCCAAAAACAATAAATGTAACGAATAAAATAAACAATAAAATATTACTTTAACAAAATTGTTTTTGCTCAAATATTATGTTCAAAAACGTTTTTGCAAACATTTTTTACGTATGTACGAAGAGATTCTTTTATTTTCAGTGTATAACTGCTTCAATATAATTTTCGAATGATAGAGATGAACTATTATCAATCTATTATTATTTTTTATGTATTATAACTTTTCGTATTGCTGTATTTAGTTTTTTTCGTTTAATTACATTTTATTAAATTATTTTTTAATATTTTAATACATATGCTTATACGTTTGTATACCAGAATATAAATATAATGTGACTGAAAGCAATCTTGTAAAAAGAATGCACATTCACCTAGGTTAAATTTTTTTTTTTTTTTTGTAAAGAAAGAACGAAAAATCAATAATTTTGTTATATTTAACCTCAAGTATTTTTTCCAATGAAACCTAAATAAAGCAATACATTTTACAGATCATCAGTTACTTAAAACCGATTACACAAAAACAAAATTAATTTTAGATCAATTAAACCCGATTTGTAATTTATAAAGTAATTAACGTTCTGATTAAATCGGAATAAACGGTCACATTACAAGATCGTTCAGTCGATAACTTCCAAACATTCTAGAAAAAAAAAACAAGCTTAAAAATAGAGAACTGATTTTGCTATCAGTTGAAAAATAATATGTCAATAAAAAATCGTACGACTGATTATCACAAAAGTAATGATAATATTGCAGCGGCCGATTATAGAGGTTAAAGAAGTTCGAGTATCGCAGTATTTTTCATTAGAACAGAAATCGACGAAGCCGGTAAACATTAACTTACAGTGGTCGAACCGTTTGTGTGTGTGTTTCAGCTCGCTTGGCGACAATCCGGGATCCAGTTTATCGAGTTTATCATCCAAAAGCAGCTGCACCGCGCATGCGTTGAGTTTCTTTATAAGGTCTCTCAGGGTTACCGGAGTGTCAGACGAAGATTGGACTTCAGGAAGGAATGAGGTTATAGCAGCTGAAGAGCTCTTTTGCTAGCTCCTAGCCGAGCTCTCTCAGGCTTTATAGCAAGCTTTCATCAAGCTTAGCTATTTTGTTGGGTTTACCATCGGATTCTAGATCTGTTTTTTCTTTGTTTTGAGATGAAGTGAGAAAGATTTTAAGACATCTTAGTGAGAAGAATTTTGTTCCGAGTTATTCCGCAGAATTCCTGAATTAAAAAAAATTTATTTTCTTTAATATTTCGTTCTAAATTTTTTTTTTTTTTTTGTTTTAACCCCCTCCGTGACTGACTAGGCTTTTTTTGAAGTCTTGTCAATTCAATTCAAACCGAATTTCGACATTCCTTGCAAATTTTTTTCGAAAGTATTTGAGAGACCCTTCTAAAAAAAAAAAAAAGGACAATAATGAAGACCGAAGTGTTTATGGGTGGAACCCCGGGCATGGGGGACAAGACCAACATCCATGCCGAACCCAAAGCTGTGGAAGATCCCGTTACAATATTGTTGCTGGATACCCCCCAGAACACACCGGTTGGAACTCCTGGCTCAGATAACCACATTTCATCGGGTAAGTGAAAAAACAGAAGTTAAAAATATAAAATAACGGAAGTTTTATAAAACTTATTTTTAGCACTAAAAATCGGTGTATTGTATGCCAGTATAATATAATTCAGTTTTACATATATTAAAAATATAATAAAAGGGCATTTTATCATTTTTAAAATATTTCCTCTGCATTTATATTTGCAAAAAAAAAAAAAAAAAACTTTAATAAATAGGTGCGTAGTTAATTTAATTGTAGATTAAATATTTTTGTTTTTGCCCATTTGAATTTTTTTTTTTTTTTTTTTTCAACGTGCATTTATTTATATTTATATATTGTTTTGATTGCTGCAAAAATTGCATAGCATCAGTCGATTTTTCGATTCGATCTGGAATGTAGCAAAAGAGGTTTTGCCCTTATTTGGCGAGATTTGCCTTTGGCGACACAGCCGGGTACTGAACTGCTTCTACATTGTTGTGTTTACAATCCGGACTTGATAGATGAATGAATGCTATATTTCTTGCCAATTGTTTAATATTATCCTTAATTTTAAGTATTTTTTGGAAGTATAATTGAATTGTCCACCGATTTACTGTATAAAACGTATAGTATAATGTATTATATAAACTTATACATTTATACAATTGCAATACTTCATTATAAATTATCTATATTTAAATTTGCAATAAAATGTATATTGCAGTTGTACAAAATGTATAATAAATTACAGGATACTCGAATAATACAACGATGTTTAAAATAAAAAAAATATAACATTCTTTGAAGTATTTTTAAATTGGTTTGAGTTGCACACTGTAATATTTAACTTATTGTAATATTAAAAAGCGAAGAAAATATTTATGAAAGATTATCAATGCATTCTTTATGGAGGCTTAAATGAAATAGATATTCAAATCCAATTTACCTGAGGGTTAGCTTCTCATGTCCTTAAATACGGATCCGAATCCTGATGAAAGTTAGATTTGTGATTATTTTATTCAAATCGTAATCGGGTTTGATCTCAGTTATTTTTAAAAGAAGTTTAGTTGCAAGATAAAAGTTTCCTGCGCTAAAAATCTAAAAGTTTTTATGCAATAAAATTCTTAATTTGTCTATAAATTGCTTTTCATGTTAACATTTTGGTTTGTTGCACTTGTCGTATATTTAGTTTTTCTTTTATAAACAATTTTGCAAGTTATATTTGATAAAATTTTTAAATGTCTAAATTCTTTAATTTCTTATCTCTCGTTTATCGTTTGTACTTTTGAGTCAGTATAAATTTTCTAATATAAAAATATTATTTCTAATAATATTAAAAAATATTTATAAATTAAAAATTTATTTTCTAATATTTTTCTAATAACGTTAAGCTGTAAATGAAGTATAATTAAAGTTATCAATGTTTTATTAGAATTTTTAATTTTCTTCTTGATATTTTAAGTAAACTTTAAAATTTAAGTGGGGGTAGTAATGGGGGAAAATATTTCCTTATTTTTGAAAAATCAAATATTACGACTAGTCTTAATTGTTCTCAAAAACATGTCCGATGAAACCTGAATTTTTATTTTATCTGCATTATCTTCAAACGATTGATATGAGAAATGGAATTTAGTTAAATAGAACTAGTAATTAATGTACAGTAGGAAGGAAATAAATTGATTAATCATTAGAATTGCCAAATGTGGGTTAATGTTTTCTTTAGAAATTGATGTTAGAATTGTGCAGAAATTATTGACTAGTTAAGTTATTAATATGCAAAATTAGTAATTTCCAAAACTCTAAAGTAATCTGATCCTTTAATAACTTTATTTCTTAATGGTGTCTTAATGTCTATTTACAAAGCAAAATGAATATACTAACTGACTACTGTTAAAAAAAAAAAAAAATGACGTATTGAAGAATGTTCTTAGTATGTATCAGATTTAAAAAAAAAAAAATTAATTGATAGTCAGTTATTTGTTTATTAATGTCTCGCTAGCGGTCATGGTTATTTTCAAGATTTTTCGCCACAAATGTTATATTGCAGCATGAAGCAGTTTCTTTTGCATCTAATAGCTTGTGCAGCCTTAGCCCATTTCATGAATCTGATTTTTACCACGTTTTTACGCACGTGTGATCAGTGAAAAATAAATAAAAGGAACATAAGGCTTACTTATTGTGTTGTGGGCGATTCTGGAGCCGTGCTTTTTTAACTCCAGTAGGAAATCACGTTGCATTGGACTGTTGTCATTCAGATTATCGTGTATCATTTTTTTTATCCCTCACTTTGGAGGAAAGTTGTGCAAAAGATACGCTCGTGTAGCCATTTAAAAACATTGAACAGTCATTCTAAATAATCACGAGTTTGTAGAGTAAGGAAATATCATAATATACAACGAATGTTTTTAAATATTTTAAAGACTTTTCAGCGCATTTTTTTTTTTTAAAGATTTATGTCGATCAGCAAAAAGCCGTGAAACAGCTGGTTTGGATTTATTTATTACTCATAATAGCGTTGACGAAAAAAAAAAAAAAAAAAATTGTATATCAGTGAATTCATTTCCTCTTACAAGGTAAAGTCTAATGGTATGCAGACTATTTAGATTTTAAGATTCAAATTCTAAGTGGATATAGTTAGCGTTTCTTATAAATCAACTGCAAAGTATGCTAATAAAAATGTAATGTATCCAGGACAATCTTAACACAACATTGAGGTCTCGAAATATGCTACATAAGGGCTCCTATGTTTGATTTATTTAGGTTTTTCATACTAAATTTTATAGTCTACTAATACTAAATTTTATAGTCTACTAATACTAAATTTTGATAATCATGAAGGATTATACAGAATCAAAATAATCTTTTGTCCTGCCATTAATGAATTCAGAAATGACGCTTTTAAATGTTGGTGGTTAAAAAAAAAAATTTGAAAAGTGAAACTAAAGACAATCCAATAACTTTTTAAAGGGTCCTATTTTTAGTGTGTTAGTGGTTAAAACAGTCTCTTGACATTTATATAAGAAATGCCTGTTTATTCGAACAAGATTTCGCTGCCTGATGGTCAAGTGGCTAGCGCTCTGGCCTTTGGTATCACAGGCTCAAATTCGATTTTTGGTGATTGCATGAATGTTTGTTAGTTCAGAATTTACTTTAAGCTGCTTAGGTTCTGGTCTAATTTTTGTTGCATGAAACATTCAGTCGATGATACTGATGACTTGTCTAGATTTTAAAAAGATGAGTTGCTCTCTTAATTGAAAGAAAGGAGGTATAAAGTTTCATATTCCTAGTTCGTAGGCGTGGCGAGTTGGCACTGGCCAATCGCTTGTAAGAAACACTGGTAGAAGCCAATCAGAGCGCTGGTTGAGTTAAGATCTTGGAAACCATTAGAGAAGATATTAAAAAGTAATTTTAATTGCATGGCGATTTTTCAATATCTTATGTTTGACAGTACTGGTATAAATCACGTTGCAACAACAATCAAATGAGAATGGATGTGGAAGAAAAAACATTACACTTCTGAGTTTAGATTTGCAACATAGTCGTTGTAGTTGCTGTCTTTTATACCAATAATCCCTTGATTTGTCTAAGTAATGAGAGCTTTTAGGCGGTCTATTTCATGTGGAGTGGTTTTAGCAAAGCTAGCATTATTATCTTTTAGTAAATTAGTAACTTAATTTTAACTGATCCCCTTTTCGAGTTGAGAGAGAGCCTGGTGGGCTGGAGTTCGACCATTTGAAAGCTTGTTGTAAGGGTTAACTATTTTACATATTAACTTTTTAGAAATGTGTACATTGAATGCAGATCGCACTGTTGAAGCTCTTGTTTTTATAGTAACTCCAAGGAAATGCATATGTGGATCAATGCAGGTAAGTTTCCTTTTCAAAAACTGTATTTGTATGCACGAATCGATTGTTTACCTCTTCGCAACTTTTTACGGTAAGTTTAAAATAAAGAATATATTTAATGAAATTTAAATTTCTGTTTTTAAAATAACTTGTTTAACCAGATTATCCTTTTAATTCTGAGATTTTAAAAGTTGTATTGGAATATAAAGGGATTCGCTTGTTGAGAAGCTTATCTTAAGTTGTGCAACATATAAATTTTTATTCTTGGTGATAGGTTTTTAAAAATTATTTTACCGTAATGTTTTCTTTGAAATCTGATATGACTGTCTAAACGTTTTAAAAGACAGATTGATTGACATATAATGTTGCTGCAATGTTATTTGCACAGGCGTTTATGCCTTGACACACATAAGGTCTGTGCATTTTTTCCCTACGTATAAAAGCTATCGTAAATGTAACTGTGTCAATCGGGGTCATTCTTCAGGGGCATTCCCCAGACTGTTTGCTTATGCGATGACTCACTACTATAACAAATATTAATCTTATTTGCGTTACTTAGCTCTTTAACGTTATTTTGGTTTCTTAACCTTCATTTTGGTTGTGTATATATTCCTTTAAAACCCATAATTTTTTATATTTAAATTTTTACTTTTTAATTTTAGTAGACATTGACTCAATGATACAAAAAATAATTAAATCTCATGCCTCCACTCTGAGGTGGGGTCACCAGCACGATCGTGTGGGTTAGGCTTTTCCATAAAAAAAAAAATCAAATGCCTCAACCACACGATCGTATGTTCACTGGTTTAAAGGGATATTCTTGAAAAAGCAGAGTTGATATGTATTACTTACGAAATAATGTTGAGTCTAATTTCAATATTGCATAAGTTCATGTGTAAATATAGGTAAAAAAATCTCTACAATATAGCTTTATAGATATACAAAATGTGATACTTGAATTTGTAATGAGAGTGGTCC